>APFE031308421.1:0-14266 GCA_000404065.3 Pinus taeda | reverse complement strand
CTACCTCATTTCCTTGATCACACATTTGACTAACACTCAATAGATTATGCTTTAAACCATCAACATACATAACATTCCCAACTTTGACCTTTTCTTTTAAGAGAACAGAGCCTTTAGCTTTTATGACTGCAAGGGTGTCATTTCCAAATGAGACCTTCCTTTCCTTTTCTAAGGCACTATATGACTGAAGTTTTTCTTTATCACCTGTCACGTGTTTCAAGCATCCACTGTCGATATACCATTGATTTTCTTGTCCTTCTACATATAAGGCTATACCACATCTTTTAGTTTGTGGTTCTTTCTTTTTCCATGTTTTGCGACCCAATGAAGCTTTCTCCTTCTGAGATGTTTGCTGAAATTTACTCCTACATTCAGAGTCTTCATGACTGAAGTTGTTACAGATAGATCATTCTATTTCATTTTCAAGAGCAGAAAAGTTATTGTAGGTTCTTTTCATGATCCCAGTCACATTCCTTTGATTTTTTGCTTCTCTATTCATGATGGTCTTGTAAGAAACACATTGAGTAGCTTTGTGTCCAAAGTTATGACATGAAAAACATTGGCCATTAAAGAAATTCCTGCAATTATCGAATCTACTGCCCTGATGATTGTAGTTTCCATTGACATTCATTTTTGAAGAAAATTGAGAATGATTTACCTGTGGTTGGCTGTAGCTTCTGTTCATCCTTGAAGTAGATTGAACTTGATTTACCTGGTGATCTGCTTTAGCCTCTGCTAACGATTGTCAACCTGTTCATTTCTCCTTACTGCATCAAGATAGCTTTTGGATTTTGATGGCTTCTATGCTTGAGATGGTTCTTCAGTATATCCAAGACCTATATTTATTAGAGGAGAACACTGCACTTTGATAATTTCATCTAAAGTTTCTGATCCTTTAGAAAACTTAAGATTGAGAGCTTTTTTTTTCTCAATTTCCTTTCTTAGACCCACAATTTCACATTCTAACTTTTCATTGTGTTTTTCCCTTTCAACAAGTTGGAATGTCAGAGTATTTATAATCATACTCTTTTCTTCTAAACAGATTTTAAGTTTAGAAATATCTTCATAGAGACCATCTTCATCTAAAGCATCCAAGAAATCATCATATTCAAAAGCCATTAGAATTCTATAATCATTACTATTTTCATCTTCATCACTATTTGATAAACCATCACTATCTTCATGCGTATAGTAGCTCTTCTTATTTACACTTTGTTTTCTATTCCATTTTGCTGATTCCTTACCTTTATCAAGCTTATCTTTGTGAGGACATTTGGCAACATAATGACCTACTCTTCCACAAACAAAACATTCGAAAGGTAGTTCACCTATAAATCTTCTAGAACCTTGTTGAAGGTTCTTGACAGAGTTTGATTCTTCCTCTCCTTCTAACGTATGTCTTGAATCATTGAGTTCTTATTTTCCTGAAGCTTTGAATTCAACTTCTCTCATATCTGATGGACCCCCTTTTCTCATTTTGAAAGCAGTTAGGATTCTGTTCAGCTGTGACATAGTAATACTCTGAAGATCCTATTTTTCTTCTATGGCAGAAACTTTTGATTCACACTTAGAAGACAACGATCTTAGAACCTTTTCAACTAAAGCAACTTTTTTTATTTCTTCACCCAAGTTTTTCATGCGATTAACAATCTCATCTATACGTAAGAAATAATTAGCTATACTTTAATCATTATGCATTCTGAGAGTTTCATATTGAATTTTGAGAGATTGTAGTTTTGCACGTTTTACCTGATCATCTCCTTCATAGCTTAGAATGATCTTGTCCCATATTTCTTTGGTAGTTTTGAGCTACATAACCTTGACAAATTCTGATTGTGACAGACTCCCCAATAGAGTATTAAAAACCTTTACATTTGTTTCATACTACTTTTTACCTGCCATATTTGTAGGAATTGCTGATGGAAATGTGTATCCTCCTTCCATGATTTTCCAAACATCCGTTCCAAGAGATTGAAGATAGGTTGTGGTTCTTACCTTCCAATAGATGAATTTTCTCCCATCAGAGATTGGTGGCCTGATGGATGCCTCTCTTTTCTAGTTGCTCATGATGATAGATCTTCCTTCAAGCGATCAAGCTTCTTTTGAAGGACTTTCTCTGATTCCAATTGTTAGAAATAATACTGAGAGGGGGAGTGAATCTGTATTAGCAATTTAATAGCATTTCATTTCATAAATAGATTTATATACACTACTTCTGTTAATGCAACTTGGCGTATATACGCAATTGTGTTTAGAGCAACCAACGTATACCTTGTAAACTTATAATTTAGTCACTTGATCTTTAATCTGTGTATCAGAACCATATAAGCAGTAACAGGTACAGTAAAAATAGAGCAGACAATCAGACACAAGAACACAAGATATAAGGTGGAAACCCAATGTGGGTGAAAACCACCTACTGCAATTCGTCTCTATCTTCTTTTAGTAAGAAACTTCTTTTTGCAATATTTTTGTACTAGTGCAGTGTTATACCAATATGCAGGCTTCTACCTACATAAGGCTACAACCTTCTCTCGTTCTCTAGCTTCTCCTGGAAGGGAGCTAGAACCCCCTTAGATCTTGTACTAGATGATGTACTAGTATGTAGTTGGTGACCTACAGAAGGCTATAACCTTGTCTTTTCTTCCAGGGACCACATTTCATAAATTTTTTGACTGGATCCATCAATAGCATCAATCAACCATCAAAATATATCTGTATCAATCAATCTCCCTTGCACTAACCAAAATTGTATCAAACAATCACTTCTCTGAATGCTGTAACCAGAATACAGTAACAGTACTAGAACCCAAACCAGAACCCATAACACTGCAACAGTAAATAGAAGTAGCTAAAACATATTTTATGAGACGCACGCTACTTCAATGTATCAAACCTGTGTTCATATGCACTTTTATCAAGGAAAACCTGCGTATACGCTACTTTAAAATGCTGAGCTAGCCTGTATACGTGTCTTTGCTATACTGAACCTGCGTACAGATATGTAAAAGATGATTTACCCTTTACAACTATTTAGACATCAGTTATACCCAGATCATCAAATTTATAGATTAAGGCATGCGCCAATTACAAAATATCAAAACCACA
Organism: Pinus taeda; assembly: GCA_000404065.3. Taxonomy (NCBI): domain Eukaryota; kingdom Viridiplantae; phylum Streptophyta; class Pinopsida; order Pinales; family Pinaceae; genus Pinus; species Pinus taeda. Next base: position 11,158 of record APFE031308421.1, on the reverse strand, counting down.
CAAAGATACTTCTCTTCAATCCTTAAGATCTTGACCCATCAATAGAACTTATCCTTCTTCAAGTGCTTAGGTTCCTCCTTGATTCAGATCCAGCTATGCACCATAACCCAATGACCAGTATTCTAGATCTCACTTTTCATTAGATATTCAATACTTGAGTCCTTTTCCTAATGATCTCCTCCTCCTTTTATAGTATTAGGCCATTCTCAATGCCATGGTCCAAAACCACTTAGAAGCAATACCTTGGACCAAATAACTAGGGTCAACACTTCAGACAAGATACCTTGGACAAATATCGTAGGTCAAAATACTAAGGACCAAATACCATGGACCAAAACTAAGTTTTCCAACATGTACGTGCTTTTCCTTGTGTGAAAGTGTGTGTATACACATATGCGCCTTTTGGTCTATGGAACAGCGTGTATACGCGGCTTGGTCAAAGGGAAACTGCGTATATCTCTTTTTCTTTCATTCTGAGAGCTTGAACTATGATCTGTCATCTGAGTGAGTTTCCATCAAGGACAACACCTGTGTCATAATGCCAAACATGTGTCATATGGCCAACATATTGATTTGAAGTTAATTTATCACCAGGTGCCTATCGAACCTTCCAATGTGTAGAAGACTTCCTTCAAATCCAAGGAGGCCCTTTTCGAATGGTTGTTCATGCCTTTCCGGTTGACGAATTCCCCCGCAACCTTCATGATATTGATGGACGACATCTTGCAACCTTTCAGCAATGCATTCATGGTTGTGTATATAGATGAAATATTGATCCTTAGCTAGAGTTTGGAAGAGCACCTCCACCATATTCTCTAGGTCATCCAAACCCTACGATAACAGAAGTTGTCTGCCAATTTGGAGAAATGAACTTTTGGCATGACCTGGGTTCAATATTTGGGGTACATCATTGATGATTAGGGTGTGCATGTGGACCTAGCCAAGATACAAGTCATTTGGGATTGGCCAACCCTAGCCACTCTATGAGAGCTCCACATATTTCTGGGTCTTGCCAATTTCTACTGCAAGTTCGTGTTGGGGTTCTCTCATATCACTTGGCCTTTAAGTCAAGTAACCAATGGAAGAGCAAAAGAAAAGTTTGTTTGGTCTGAAACCCAACAAAAGGTGTTTACTAAGTTGAAGCATTGCCTCTGCTCTGTACCAGTGCTCACATTACCAGACCTACAACAACCATTTTTTATTGAGACAGATGCCTCTACCTATTCTATTGGTGCAGCTCTTACTCAGCAGGGGCATCCAATGGATTACAATAGTGAGACACTTTCAGACACAGCCTAAAAGTATCCCACCCATGTATTCAATTATGTAGGTCTACCATCAATGGAAGCGTTACAATTTGGGGAAGGAAACAGTCGTTTAGACAGACCACCGACCCTTGCAGTTCATACAGACACAAGGGAAGTTGCAGAATGATTGCCATTAGAAATGGTCGACCTACCTATTGGGCCTCCAAAATGTCATCCTCTTTTACCCTCATTTCAATCATTTTACCATATTTCGTAACTCTTTACCATATTATGTATCTCCATAACCGTACATTAATAACAATTTTCATGATCATATGCGTTTATCATTATTATTTTCCAAGTCATTTATTTTAAGTATTTTAAGAGAATTTATGATTAAATATTAGGAAGTTAACATGTTTTCATATATATCTAAAATTGGTATGCATTTTATGATATTGTTGGCCTATTTGAAGATTCTAAAAGGGTCCTATTTGTCCCCTCCCACAAATTCGAATTTCAATTCCAAATAATGAAGATTTGGGGAATATTTGTAGAAGATTTAGATCATTGATGAAGCACATTAAAAGGAGAAGAACCATGGATGTTTTGATGTGTTTCCTATCAAAACAAGGAGATAATTTTGAGAAGATTTGTATCTCATATTTTTAGGTGATTGTTTGTAACCACAAGAGATAAATGTGGCTCTATGAGAGATTTGTAGATCTATATTTATTGATTAGTTATCTTAAGTTTTTGTATAAATAGGAGAGCATCCTTCATAAAAAGGAGTTCCATCCAAGATATGTAATTTGTAAGGTGAGGATAGATAGGAAGAGAGATGAATTATTGTAATATCTTTGGAGCTTTTCTCCAACTTCATTTTTTGGAATACATATTGCTGCTTTGATCTCCAAGCTTTGATAATCGTTTAATGTGCTTTTTGAGGAGCGGAAAGCCCCCATCAATCACAACTTGCGCACTTCTTTCCCTTGCTGTAAATATTTATGTTATTTCATTTATGCAAGTTTAGTTTAGTTTCTTGTATGTTATTTTGATCATAATTTTTACGTTGTTTTGTAAAGATTGATTTAATTTCCTTATGTTTAGATTGGATTAGATTTCATTAATGTTGTTTTGTTAAGATTGATTTAATTTCCTTATGTTTGGATTAGATTGGCAAACTAGTAATTTCAAAGGATACTAGATTAAACCACTTTTTCATTTCATAGCTTAGCTTAGAATTGTTGGTTTTCTTAGAGCTAGTCTTTGAGAGGGAAAGTGATTGAGAGAGAACATGCTTGAGAGAGAACGTGTGCACTTTCTTTTCATTTTCTTTCATTATTTTCTTTGTAAGTAGTTTAAAGTTATTTGCATTAGAATAATATACTCTGATAAATAATCACCTAGTACATATACTACACATATACCTATTAGTTCATGAACCTTGGGTTGACAAATTAATGATAGGGATTTCACTCACAATTAAATCACCCAAAAGTACCTACAATAGTTCCATTTTAACATTAAGTACAAGAAGGGAAACACCAATAATATTGCAGCTTGCCTCAACCGACCACCAGTGATGGCGTTGATCACTGTGCTCAACTCCTATGGGCACGAGACTTCAGGGTGGCTACATCTTTACAAGAACGATCCAAAATGCGACAGCACATACTAAACACTCTTGGAAGGTAAGAAAGAACCAATTTTTCATCTCCAAGATGCACTACCATTCCACCTAGGACACATATGTGTTATTTTAAGCAAGCATGCCAAGATGATTTGGGAGGCGCACTATAGACGGGTCGTTGGATGTTGGGAAGTACATTCGATCCTACTGTGTCTGCACCATTTCCAAACCAACCATCAGGAAGTAATGTTTATATAATACTATGCCTACTCCTAGTTAACATTGGGAATCCATCTCCATGGATTACATGTAGGGCTTTCCTTCTACTAAGAATGGAAACAACCACATTTTCGTGGTTGTCGATAGATTATCTAAGATGGCCATTATGGCGGCCTGCAAGAAGAGTATCACAACAAAGGCCATTGCTAAGCTCTTCTTTGAGCAAGTGTGGGTACACTTTGGGATCCCATAGTCCATTGTCTCGTATCAGGATAGAAAATTCCTAAGTTCATTCTAGTCAAGTATCTGGTCGATACTGGATACCAAACTTACTAAGTCCATGACTTTCCACCCCCAAACTAATGGCTAAACAGAGGTCGTCAACATAATGATTATACACATTCTGCGCATGTACAACTCGAAGCATCCATGCACATGGGATGAAAGACTCCCCTATGTACAACACACCTGTAACAGATCTATTTAAAGCTCAATAGGCCACAAGCCCTTTCATGTAGGGTTGGTATTTCAACCATTATGTCCCATTGATGTGGACATATAATTTGCAGCCACTCAGGAAGATTCAGCTCATGTCTAGTCTGAAGCTGATAGGGCTAAAAGATTGTTGGCTTGTTGGGGCCTGACCCATGTTTAGAGATGATTTAGCCAAAAAAATACCGGTACTACTATCCCTTCCAGAAATAGTCTGTGGGGTGTGGACTGAGGTCTCACCCGAGTCAGTATGGGAGGGTGCTAGAACTAGGTTTTCACGCCCTGGGGATGTTTGAAGGGTTTTAGAGGTCTGCGGTTTGACCCTACGTGCACGTTTCTATGTGCACTTATCAGTACCTCGCAGTCGGTGCTTCTGCTTTCATGCAGGCCTACTCGGGGGCTGAATATCTTTATTACCCAAATCCTTACTAGTAACCTGATATTAGTTGATTAACTTAGATTATCTGTATGCTTTCATTTATACTTCCCAATATTCACGATTAATACAACACGTAGTAAATAAACAATATAATTGCAATTACTATCAAACATGTAATAACATAAGAACAAATACACGGGATTCATATAAACTTCTCCTTATTATTCTTCTTCCTTGGTTACAGACTCAACTCCACCCTGCGCACTCAGCTATGGACTCTACTAGGCCTCTACACACTCAGCTGCAAAGCCTCTTCCTACTAGACACTTAGATTCTTACTCTATGCTTTCCATCTTACAGACTCCATCTGTTTGTTAACTTCTTTTTTTTCTTTTCTTACAACTTAGAGCCTCGCTCTATTTATAGAATCCCATGGTTCACGAACCATGGTTAGGCCAACACTACATTTAAAACTTAGGGTGGACAACCCTATGACTCTAACATATAATTCACACTCCACGCCCGCAATTCACAGAGTTTTTACAATAATATTCCTCAAAGCCTAGGCTTTGAGCCCCAAATCATGTTGTGGGGGGATTCCATGCCCAACAGGCCCCCAAAAAAAACATCGCGACTCACCCTTGAGTCACTCTATCAATGCGACAATCTTGGTGCGGAGGCCCTCTAGCTAGTCACGAACGGTCTTGATGTCTACAATGCAATGAGCTATTGCTTGCTATACCTGCTGCATTCTTCCTTCAGAACCCTCCGTTTCTGGCGTGCTACACTACATCTGTGCATTCATCCCTTGAATCTGTGCAAGCTTTCCTTCAATATCTACCGTGATTTTTAAGGCTTTGTCAATCCATGGCTAGATGCGCGCTGTGAGAATTGCTTCCTTATGGTGTGCCGCGTCCACCTGCTCCTTTAATTCCTTGGCTTGATGCATCCTCGCAAGCCACTGACTAAGGAATACTATCTATGTAGTCCCTTTGATGTTGTCATATTATTGCTAGAGTTTGATGCCTCCGTCTCCAGTTGCTAGATGTTGGGGTGCTCCTGTAACATCGTGAGGACCTTAAGCGCCTCCTCCAACATGTTGGTACAGTTGCACACTGCACCTCCAATCTCTTCTATCCCTACTGCAATAGCGCTGACGCGTTGCTCTCTGACCTCTTATGCAGTGGAAGGCTACGCCTTCAACCGAAGCTTGACAATCTAGAGATTCAGCTCCAGTTGTGGTCTTGTTATTTCTTCTCACGCGTTGTAGACTCCACTTGCCAAACAGTGGATCCACACTTTTGCCAGTAGATTTGCTACAATGGAAAACTCTGGGACCCACCGACAAGCATCATCAACTGTTTGTAACAATTGTTGGTTTTGTGACACCAACTCATCACGTTGTAAGCTAAGTTGTTCTATATTAATCTTCTGCTCACTTAGTACCTAGATTGTGCGGCTCTCCCTCACATGGAGTTCTGCTGTTATCCCATCCTACATCTAAGATAATGTGTCTCAGGGAAGGGAAGCCAAATTAAGGCCAAGGCCTTTCATGATATTAAGCGTCACCTGATCCATCATGTATTCCAATATTAGCGCTCCATTTGGAAATACTATTGTATTTGCCATATTCGCGCGTAGTATCTATTTTGTTGCTGACATGCCTACTGCGACGTGCATAGACAAGGTTCCTTCCTGAGGGTGTCACACTTGTAACTCCTACAGCTACACCCTTAGGGCCCCCAACATAGTCCGATACTCCGTCATATACTCTTGGAGCACTTCACTGGTGACATTGTGAACTGTCTTGCCGTGGTCATGGAGATCACCTTCGGTTAAGGTGATTGGGTCAGTGGTCAAATTCGAGGCCTTGACCTTCTTTCTTAGACCTGATCTTTTTGCGACGCGTGATTGTTTGAGTTGTGTAGATACGACCCCTGGGTCTACGCTCTCTTCTGCAATTTTTGTGTCCTCGGCATCCTACCCAACGGACACTTCTTAGCCCTCCTCTGCCTGTACTGTTACGACCTCTGTTGTCTACGCTACTGCTGCTACTTTTGCAGCCTTCTTCTGCTCTGTGACTTCTTGTGCCACTTCGTGGGATGCCCTTACCTTGGCTACCACTTTTTCATTCCGCCTTCTCTCGGCCAGTTGGGTGACACGCAACTTGGCATCATCCTTCTTTTTCTGTGCTGCTACCTTCTACAGTTCTACCAAATATGGGGTGTGTCACTTGGGAGGCCATGTCTCTAACACAGTAAAGATCGTGTCGTCAATGGCTATGAATGGTAGCTTTTTCCACTGTTGCGTCAGATCCTTTTGCACCTTGATGTATATGTTGTGCATGTCCGCCTTGAAGTCTGCAAAACTCTAAAAACTATTGTGCACCATCGGTGACAGGCGCGACCTCCTGTTGATCCACATTCGGATGCTCACCTCCATGAGCACCCAATTTTTTTTTATATTGCGAATCTGTTTTGCATCCTTGGTGGCCCAGAGTGAAGCGTAATTTGCAGCCTCTAGTAAGCCTCGGTTAATGTTTGGGAACTGACTATTCTCCAACAGTTCTCTTGCTATTAGCAATATGGATAAGAGAAACCATGCATAGTGGAAGTTCTTACCTTGCTCCTGGGCTTTTCTACAGTTTAACAAAAGCTCCTCACAGAGGAACTCAGCCCAATTGAACTGGACCTCCTTTATGCATTGTTCAGCCAATGCAACCACCGGTGCTGGTACCTCATCAGTGCGACATTTTCTCATCACTTTACTGGCCAGGAGTTAGGTGGCTATGCGCACCCCCTTATCCTTGATGCTAGAGATGGTGTAACCCCTCTTCTTTTTCTCCAGCTTGTACTTTTCCTTCATGGCCTTTGCAAGATCCAAATCACTTCTTTTCCTGGCTATCGTCGTGGGGTCCTTTCCTTTACATGGAAGTTGAGAAATTCAGTAGATGAGGTCCACCATGATGGGAATAGACTCCTCTAGCCATAGATACCCATCGTGCACCAGATAGAGTAACTGCCTGATGACAAAAATGGTGATGGGCGTGCAGTGGAAATATGGAATTCATAGCGAGTGCAACAACCCGGCCTTTTCCACATCGCGCAACCATTTTCGTGGCTCTAATGCTATCACTGCCATCTCTGTATTCTGCTTCATTAGGTTTTCCATCTCTAAGTGCGGGAATGTTTCATTGTCCGTGAGGTCCCAGTCTCCAAATTTCATGGTGGGCACGTGGCCTAGGTGCGAGCCCTCAAATAAAATTCCATCGGGGAGGAGTGGGGTCTAGAGTGAACCCTTTGTTGCATCCAAATCCTTTGGTACTTTGGCTTTTCCTTTCTACCGAGGGACATACGCGGGTAGTTTCATGATATAACGCAACGATTGGATGTCCTCCTCCACGTATTCTTCTTCTTTTGCAGTGGCAATCAAGGCCTACAAATATTCCTCCTCCTCATTTGTTTCAATCGTGATTGCCTTCCCTTTTTCTTCCATGGATAACTTGTTGTGCTACGGATTCCTCGGGGACATGCGTACTGGTCCCATTGCCTGCTTATCCTTCTTTGGCCTCGGCGTTTGCAGTGATTTTGGGATTTCTATCACAACCCTAGCAGCTTCGGGAACGTCTTATACCATGGGGGTCTACACGGCCTCCCCGGCGATTCCTTCCTCATTTTCCAACCCATCCTTAGTGGCTGTCATCATTTCTACACAATATTTTGTCTCTCGCGAACTCAGGGGCTCTATTATCGCTCGACTCTCAACACTCCGTGCCCTGCTCAACCGCTCAATGCTCAAATGACCAAGTGCTATCCACTGGCTAGCACTTTGAGTTTTATAGCACCTTTTGAATTCAAATTCGACCATTCCCCCATTTTGGGCCATCAATTCTTTCTTGGTGGAAAATTTTCCCAAATCTTTCACGTTAAATGCGTGCCATCATGAACAGTGACACCACTGGTCACTTCCCAGCCAAACCACACAGCAGTGTAGCCCTCCATGCACGGTCGTGGACCTTGTGACATTCTATTCCTGCGCGCACCTCTTAGAGCACGAAACTCCCAGGGAGAATAATTTATAGTCTCACACTCTCTCTTAGCTTCCTGGAGCACTAAGGTTGTTCTTCCTATGGCTAGCTAGGTGGTTGCACCACCTGTGCCAGGCTCCATCCTGCCCTTCAGCATAGTCCGTGGAAAATCCTCATCTGTCATTGTGGTGATCGACGCCACGCGCTCTCCTACTTGTAATGCGCTTCCCTAGTTACTGTGTTTGGTGATATGTGGTCCTAGCCATGGTAGTAGACGAACCAATTCTTGGTGATAGTCCTCTAATTCAGTAGTATGATTGTCCACACCTTGCCTTGCCATTCTTGGTTTATTGATGAGGAATGCTCCCTTTATTTCGTTTTCCAACCTCTTAACTTATGCATCCATTAAAAATTCCTTTCTTCCTTAGCCGTACCTGGTCCTTTTCAATTTCGAAAAGTCTAAAGTTTCCCTGTCGAATTTCTTCCTGAAGTCTTATGTGTTCTGCTTCGCGTAGCTATGTGATTTCTTCAACCCGAGCTTCGTGCACTGTTGAATCTACAGGTGTTGTTATGTACAGATTCATTTTTGGATGCTTCTCAGAGATTACGGTCCATGTTTCATTCCATAGCCTTGGAATTGTTCTCGCGGTCATGGTTTTTCACATGGTCTTATAGGCCCATCGAACCGCTGGTATGCGTAGGTCCCAGTCAGTGTGTCTCACTTGGTGGACCCTGTTCAATACTTCGCACACCCGGTCAAATGATTCTCCATGGATAATCTTTGGCACGCTTTGCCTTTCCTGTCGCTGCGTTTCGTTCCTGTTTTCTATTCTAGGAGTGTTGTCTGTTTGTGGAGGCTACGTGCCATACATCTGTATCCATTAGGAAAGGTGGGCACGCAAACCGTTTTGTCCCTCATAACTGGATCTCATTCGTAGCTGGGGTTTTCCAAATTGTATAAGAATCTTCCTTCTGCATTTGTGCCAATCTCTGAAACTTTGTTGGTGTGTACCCCACCATCTTGCGGGCATAGCAGGAAGTGCCCATTTCAGAGCATCAAAAAACTACTGTTCCAGTACTTCACTTTCAAATTTTCTCAAAAATTCATCCACCACTGTCAACCCATCATACACAAGCAGATCCCTTGACTCTCTTGTCACACAATGCAGTGATCTTACCATCATGTTGCAATTGAGCGTGGTTACCTCGTGTAACTGATTCTACCATCGTTCTACTTCCTCATCCAAATTTGATGTGCAGGAGCTTTCGCGCTCCAATGAAATTTGGACATCCGTTGTAGGATTCACCCAATCCTATTCTCGCATGGTTATCTTATAAATACAATCGATATTTCCATCACTATCATCGGTGTGCACCGGTTCAGTGTATCGCGCTCCTTTGACATGACCTAGCGGTACCACTACGCGTAGTGACTTTTTCTCGAAAATCATTTTGCACCTCTTCATATTTATGACTCTGTTCATATTAGTGGCCCAATCTATACCCATTAGCACGGGATAAGGATTTCTATTATCGACAATATTTATCACTTTGAAATCCACCAATGTGCTCGCACCTTCAATATGTTGAGATTGCAACAAGATGATGGAGCTTAGTGAAAAGAGTCGCCTTCACTAAGTGGGCCCGCAGGCTATTTTTGGCGCAAGTCTATTTTTAGACTATGTCTATTTTTAGACATATGGATCATGTCTATGGATTGCAGGTTGTTGTTTATGGATTATTGATCAAGTTGGGAAAAATAGATGGACTTCTATTTTTGATGAAAGTGTGAGTGATCACAGTGTGAGTGATCAAGTCTATTTTTAGACTGGCTGTCAAAAATAGAAAAGTCAAATATTATTATCTCACAATAATATTTGGACTATAAACTTAATCTTATTCTCTTGGAGCACTTCAGTTTGAGCTACGGATGTGGCACATGCAATTGCATGAAGGAAATACGTGGTTCTTATGGGTTAGTTGAATATTTGCATGCATGACTTCAGTTAGAACTCAAGTGAGTTGAGTTTAGTGGACTGGAGGTGCAGTTGATGGAGTTGTGTTCAGTTTAGCTTTTGTTAAACTGGTTGTATTTAGTCTAACTGGCAAATAGACTAGAGATGAGTTGGGTGAATTAGTTATTAATTAATTCACAAGTTATTAACTCATAATACAACTAATGAATACATCAGTTAACTCAGTTGCATGTCAGTGCATGTTCAGTTCAGCAGGGACAGGTGTTAGAGAATCAGATTGCTATCAGTTGTGACTATAGTTGTGCACCAGATCTTGCACAAATCAGGGGATTGAGTATGTCAATGAGTTTGCCCACATTGTAGCTTGTTCTTACGTGATTTAGCCAAGGAAAGACGTGGCTGCCTTGGAATTATCACCGGTTCTTGTGCAGGTATTGAGCAGCGGAGGCAGGCAAGCAGCGGAAGAGATTTGAGCCAGATCAGATTTGAGCTGTATTGTGTGTAACAGAGGTGGAGATGCTTGTGATAAGTATTGTGCTGTGTAATGTTACATGACTCAATCATTAATATACAGATAGTTGGGGTTTTTAGCGAGATGCTTTCCCCGGGATACATACTGTGTTAATGGGTGAATGCTCTTGATGTTTTATTGTTATTGATGCTGCTATATTGATGATCAACGTAGAGGAGCTTATGTATTGTGTATGTTTTCCGCAATAGTACATGATCAGGATAATCTCTGTTGAATATGTGTTAAATTATTCAAAATTCTACATGGTATCAGAGGTGTTGATCATCAGATCTACTATTCAGGAAGTGTTTACATTCTATTTCTCTAGGCAGAGGCTGTAATCGGGCCAGGTAGCCTCTGGATTCATCCTTCCTTTGGAAGGTGAAATATCCAGTCAAAGCCCATACAGTCAATCTCTGTACGAAAAATATTGTGTTCTCATGAATCTTAGATCCGAGGTGGTTGAGTTGGTTGCTGGTGGAATTCGAATTTGCAGCAGTGTTTTCTTGGTGACAACGCAGCAATGTCTTTCAACGGATTGCGATTGGAGTATGCTCTTGAGGACATCTCAAACTATATTGCATGGAAGGACAGGATGGAGGCAGTATTGGATGATAACGGGCTGAAGGAGTTCATAGATACGGATATCCCAAAGCCTACTAATGCTACTCAAG
>APFE031308418.1:123104-138923 GCA_000404065.3 Pinus taeda | reverse complement strand
CTACCTATCTAAGAATCTGCCAAGATTAAGCTGTTTGGACAGATTTTCATTCTCTATATTCTAAAACAGGAAACTGAAACCTAGGGAGACCAAGATTAAGCTGTTTGGACCTCCCTTTAGCTGAAAATTTCTACAAAACTGGAATGACTCTTCAAAATTGGAATGCAGTAGATGAACTTTGAGTAGCATTCTTTCATGGCCTCTTTCTTTGGTGACTGTTTAACAAATATGGAGCATTGCAGCATGCAAAGTATGACATATTTGGCTTGTAAAAATGTCAATCATGAAATATGAGTAACCTGCTGTAGCAGGAGGCTAACAGGTCTGACTGTCATTCTCATGCATATTTCAACCATGGATGGTTTTGAAAAACCAATTTCTTCCCTCGGGACCACCCCTGGTGGTTTCTGGGAATGAGGATGGTGTCCACGGGATGAATGTGGACTGTAGATCACTTCAATAGTGGTTTGGAAAAATCGTTCCTTGACATCAGAGAAGTGCGCATGATAAGTAGTGGACTGTTGATTTGTTATGGCATTTACAAGAAGAAAAATTTCACTTTACGCCCAGTAATCTTGGATATAAGTTAATGTCTCATGTCTTCAGTTTTCCCAAACAAATAAATTTGTTCTAAATCCCTTTGGGAAAAAAATTCGGCCATGTGTAACACTAATCAAGCTCCACAACTTTTCTCGGCTGTCACTCCATTCACATTCAATTATGAAAGAAAAATCCCAGAGAACAAATATCATTCCAGAAGTAATGTCTCTTTTGGTGACCAATGCAATGATTATATGCTCCAAGGGTTCGAAAACTTCATATATGGTTTTATTTTGAAGGAATTTGATCAATTAATTACGCCATGGAAGGCGATACATAAATATTTATGGTTTATAATATGGACTGGAAAATAGTATCCCGTGCCTCATTTTTAAAATGCCAAAAATGGCAAATGACAATAGTCCAAGAAAGTAACTAAAAATACATGATAACACTGAACACAAGGGGATCCCACTCTTTCACTTTATTCCATTCATCAAGAAAATATTTTCCTTCACTAACTCCACAGGGAAAGAGTCCGATCCCATTGGCATTGTATGTCATAGTGGTGCATTAATTTTATTCAAACCATATGATAAAGAAATTGAGATTTTATGTATTTTTTAAATGGTTGTCGAAGAGTAAATTAAATGTTTTGTTTATGATGAGGGTATACTAGACACTGGTGCTTCACTTTGTATATTGGGATATTACATTGTCTTATTGTTAGCTTTAGGTTGGGCTGCCCTCAATCATTGGCCCTTTTAGCAACGACATGTAAGCAGATCACAGTCTCACCCAAAGTGACTATGGGAGGATGCAGAAGCAGGTTTCTGTAGCCTTAAGGGATGATGCATTGTGGTATTGTTATGTTTTTTGATACTTAACATGCATAAATTACTTAACATTACTTTGCCATATTACATTCATCCCTTAAAACATATCATATAAACCCTTAATCATTATTGCACTGCAATAAAATGCAACTGTAATAAAACTCCTATGCTACAATAGATAATAAAGAAAGATACACATGAAGATACAAATTTTACCGTGGTTCATCCCAATGTGGGACTAGATCCACAAGAACTATTTCTTATAATAGAGAATTTATACAACAAACAGTTCTTAGCTTGCACACTTAGCTGTAGGCAGTTTGCGCACTCAACTATGGACTCAGGCCGCTGTGCACTCAATTGCAGAACCTCACCTTCCTTGCAAATTATAGATCAACAAGATACAACCATAACACAGATCTGGATCATAAGATGGTTCTTCTCTTTATTATTTGACCCTATTATATACTATTACATTGAGGGACCATCCTTACAATACCATGGTCCACATACCATGGTTTCTGCAAAACAAGTATCTAAAGCCATTACATTTTACAAAATTACAATATTTTAACAAAAAGGAGGGGCTTCAACCCACCTCTAAGCCCATATAACACTTGATATATCTACTGCGTAGCCCATTTTGGCATTCCGTTGCTCCACTTCGCACTCCGCCGCATTCTTTACTTTGCACTCTGCTCCCAAAAATGCGGAGTCTTCATCAAAATCTAGGCCAAGTTGGGATGTGTCTAATAGTCCCCCAACACTCACATGTGACTCATCCCGAGTCACTCAGCTGCTCTGCTTCTGATTTTTGTTGCGATGTTATTGTAGTCCTGGTTGAACAATTGCAAAGTTTTTTTCACCTGCTTGTCCTCGCTCTGTGCTTCCTCCAACAATGCCTCTGTCACATGTTCTGCAGTCTTCTGCACCAACACTGTTTCACTTTGTCAAAGCTCCTAAAGCTTCTCATCCACTGCCTGTGATAACTAGAGGGCCTCGTCCTACCAAGGCTGAGTCCTTTCTATCAAAATTTTCTCCTCCTTCTTTAGTTTTTCAATGTTATTTTGGAGGGCCTTACTGTCATTGATTTTCACGAGCCTCTACAAGATTGGTAATGTGTTTGAAGATGCTTGAATCTCTTCTAACTGCGGCTATTTTTGCAACATTTCTTCTTGCATTTTCTGTACATTTGGATCTTCTTGCAACAAAGTCCAAAATTATAAAATTTCATCTAACAACTTCCAATAGTCTGCCAATGTTTTGAAGATGCTGGCCATTATAGTCCTTCGGTCAATCTCCCTCTGATCCCTTAATTCTTGTGGCATAGTTGGCTGCAACTTCATTTGTAGCTCACTATCTGCATTTCATACTTGAATTTCACTTCGGAAATTTTATCCTCATACGCCTTCACTACATGGCCGATCTTCGCTACCTTTTCTTCTACTGGCTCTTCCTCCCAGACATCAAGGTATGGAATCTCTTTACATGTGGCTTCCACCACCTCCTTGATTTTCTGGCATTCCTCTGCCATTTGATCCTTTACTTTCATCATTTTCCCACGCTTCTACCAAAGCGCAACACGCTCTTTTTCTAACTATATATTCAACTGTGATGTATGTTGTTCCCTCAGCTTCAGTTCTTCAATTATCTCCATGTGCAGCTTGTACAGTCTTGGCAATGATACTACTGCAATGTTCATGTTGATGTGCTTCCATTCTTTAGCCTGTTGTTGCAGTTCGATAGATTCAAATTGTAAGGCTCCTGTAGGTATCTGTACTAGCCTCGCTGCAAGTGTAGGTTATATCTACCTTTCTTCTCCAACCCTTTGCTCTATATGTGTGGGTTGTTTGATTGTCTATGCCAATATCTTCATTTCTACAATGCACTTTACAACATTGGTCATAAGTGTGCCGTAGTGATCTTCGAATCTATTCCAGGATTCAATTGTTTCTTCCTCTATCCTCCCCCTAATTTGATCTAATTCCTCTTCAATAAGGACCATGAGATCCTTTGTCTTATTGACCTTCTGCTTCTTCTTTTTCTTTGAGGAAGCTTCTCCCTCTGTCTTCCTCTTTTTTGTGACAGATTTTTCTATTTCTACCTTTTCTGTCTCCTTGGTATGCTCATTTCCCTCAGTAGGATCTTGTTGACCCTCATCATGTTGGTCTTCCTCCTCTGACTCATGCTCATGCTTCTCCTTATCTTTTCCACTAGCTTTTCCATGTTGCGAAGTGTCCACCTCTTCTCTTTCTATCTCACTGTCTCCTATTACCTCCCGCTGAGTCATCCATTCTTTGGGCCATTCGTGTATCTACATCGCAAGATCATCTTCAGTCACCATATATGGCAAGGCATGCCATTTCTTCTTTGTATTTTTATGCGCTTGTATGATACTTTGTTAAAATCTACTTTGAACTTCGTCACAGAGTTATACTACTCGTATAAGCTTGGTGAGAGTCAGGGGTGCTAGTTTACTAGCATGTGTAAATCCATGCGATATAATAAAAAATATATTATGTTTTCTTGTGCACGCGATGCATTGGTGGTAAACTAGAGCAAAACATACATCGTGGCTTCACAGGTATCTGTAGGCATCTAAGGGAACTGTGACTCCTCTAGTTCTCTCTACACCAATATAGCAATAATCAAAATCAACCAAGCATAGTGGAAAGTTGTACCTTTCTCCTAAACCTCGTGGCAGTCGTCCAGGAACTCATTGCATAGGTATTTGACCCAGTTATACTAAACCCTGTTGGCACACTGCACTGCTAATGGCACCACCAACGCAAGAAATTCGTTCATGTGGCATTTCCTCATAATCTTCCTGGCCAATATGTGTGTCACGTAGTGAACTACTTGATCACCAATAGAAGTTATGTCATAACCCCTTTTTTCCTTTGACCAACCCAAAATCTTTCTTCATATTTTCTGCTATAGCATGGTCCTGATCCTTTCTAATGAACTCCTTCGCGGAGTTCCATCCTTGGTATGGCAATCTTGTTATCTTCCAGATAAGAATAGGTTCTATGGGGATCTTATTCCCCAACCATAAACTTTCATTGTGCACCAACATGAGAAATTTCCTCACACATGTTGTGCTCCCTGTACTGTTGTTGAAGTGTGGCACGTTCAACATATTTAGCAGTCATCACTGCGCCAACCTGTTTGCCCATTGTTGTGGCTCTAACCTCATCACCCTGTTGTCTACGTAGTGCACCTGTTTAAAAAACCGATGTGGTGCGAACTGAGGGTAATTCTTCCTGTCGTTAAAATCATAATCTGCTAACTTTAGCTACGAAATTTTTCCTCAGACTTTGTTGAGGCAAATAAATTACCTATCATTTAATTGTCAACCCGGGGGTTTCATAAAACTTGCGAAGCATGTGTGTACTATATATGCTAGAACTTAACTTTCAATTTAGATCAATCTAACTATGAAACAAATAATGAAAAACCAAATTCACCTATTCTAATTCAACACTCAATTCAAACGAAATTATAGTAAAATTATAGTATAGCGCGCAGAATTGAAATTTTAATCTTTCAATCTTGCACGAACTAAAAAGCACACCACTATTTCAGAAATGAAAGCAAAGACAATCACTATTAACCTCTCACACAGGAAAAGATACGAAAGAAAATAAAAACAAATGCTCTTAACTTCTAGATAGAAATAAAATAAAAACAATCACTCTTAACCTCTCACATAGGAAAATATATGAAAGCAAATAAAAACAAATGCTCTTAACTTTTAGGTATAAAGCAAATAAAGACAACCACTTTTAACCTCTCACACAGGAAAATATATGAAAGAAATAAATCTTAATCTGTGAAAATAAATCTTAATCTATGAAAAACAATAAATCTCACACGTTGTAGGTGGCCAATCCAAAAGCATGAGTGATGGCAAGTTGAGAGGTTCCTAATGCAAGCATAACCAAATCAAGGTGAACATCACTCATGAGCATGGTGCCAAATCCAAATTCTATATTCAAAACATGAACATTTCCCCAACTTTACACATGCCTTTCAAAGGAGAATGCTCTCTTATTTATACAAAAACATAAGAAGCTACCTTATTAATGGAGGTCCATTATTCTCTCCCTAGATCCCTAGAAAATATCATAGAGTTACAACTCAAATAGGTAATGATGAGACACATATCCTCTTTGACCTTTATCCAATCTTCTTCCATATCTTGAAGATATTTCGAATTTGAGCATTGGAGGCCATATAAGGGTGCCTTGTAAGCTTCCAAATGACCTACACATGTCATGAAACTTGAGCCACTTTTAAGTATTAGCAAGTATATGTCATTTTTCTAAGTTTTAACCATTTAATTAACTTATAATACTAGAACTAATTAACTTTTGGAAAACACAAAGGTAATCCATATAATTATGAAAATGGAGGCTAATGAAAGGTTATATGGTCATGGAGTTGTGACATGTGAGTGGAATGGTGGTGATAAAGGTGAAAGTGGATGATATTTTGAATACATTTTGGAAACTCTACATTCCCCCCAACTGACGTATTGCATGTCCTCATGCAATCTATTGCATTTCTTAATCATGATTTTCTTTTGAATGAGCTTGGTTTATATCATATGTCCTTAAACTTTGCATTTGATAGTATTTGACAATTTTATTTCGTTTTGCAAAGTATTCCTTGTCATACATTGAATTGCAACATGTTTGGTTGGTTCTTGTGTGACAACCAAATTTTAATTGGTATTGGTTCTTGTCTTTGAATACCTTGTTCCTTTTTGTTGCAGTATGATTCATTGAACATATCTAAGAATGCATCTTTGAGTCAGCGATATAATATGCTCATCATTTAGGCATTTATTTGCAAATCACATAACTTTTGAACCATAATGCAATCATAATTGATTAGGACAAGTATGTTAGGGTGAAATGAAGTGAAATGGAATGAAGTGATATGGATGTGATAATAAATGGATGTCCCTTCTCCCCAACTAAAGGTGTTTACAGTTTTTCAAATGAAAAAGAAAATATGGTGAAGTATTTTCCAAAAATTATCACTTCAGTGTTCAAGGAATTCTATGATTGAAAGCTAGAAAATAACATACCTTTACTATATCTACTGTATCTGCTGCAAAATGCTAAAATGATATAGTTTTCACTTGCTACAAAACCTGATGGTACAATTATAGTCATGCAAATAAATGTGTTGTTGTCGAGCATGAACATAAGTCATTGGATTACTGGCCATTGATGAATGTCGTTAACCAATGCGAGGCAAACTCGCCATTAATGCGAATGAGTGCAAAGCTACCTAATTACATCTTGCAAAGTGTGAATAGATGAGATGATGTCGAGCCACTTGCAAGATCTAATGACCAAGGGACATTGATATATTCCAATGATTGTCAGCGAGATAACTTGTCATTAGTGCATACAAGCCTCAAGGTACTAATAAGGACTCTAGTCTTGAACCTAGATAATGTGTTGATGTCGATAGGTGAAGACTTATTAGAAGGGAGGCATTATGAATCCCCCATCATTTAACGCGAGTATGAAATGATGATTTTGGAAGGACTATGAATGAAAATTTTTGCAGTGGATCAAGGTTTATTTAATGGAAAGGAAAATGACAAGAGGGTAAACAAGTGAACGAAAAGCAAAAGGACAAATCAGCATGTAAGCGATTTGAATGTCTCTATTAATGGGTTAATGAATGGAAATTATGGAAAATGTAAATGGAAAATGTAAGTGGAAAACATGCTACTCTTTGCAAGATAAATGGTGATTACAATGCTTAGCGAAAATGCTTGAATAGCTTGTGAGTTTGGAGAGGAAAAATGATGGCATTTATGGATGATAGAAATGGATTTAATTGGTTCGTGTCTCTTGAAATTGGTCCTTGAAAACCAATCGTGCACAATTGGCTTCCTTCAATTCTCCGATTGCCCTAGAACTTGAAAACAAACATGGCACTAACATTGCAACAAATGTAAGTGTGTTCAAAGAGAAGTGATCAATTTCTCTAGGTACATATAAAAAATTTGCATAATTGACAAGTTCATGATGTATTTTTATTTCAAATAGTTAATCCAATTTCACAATTGTGATAATAAATCCAATTTCTAAAAGAAAACAATTTCCTCAATAAAAAATTCATCAATCGATATCGAAGATAAAGTGCCTCATAGTTCTTCTTCTTTCCCGCATCATGCTTGGAAACATCATCATTTGACAAATCC
Organism: Pinus taeda; assembly: GCA_000404065.3. Lineage (NCBI taxonomy): Eukaryota > Viridiplantae > Streptophyta > Pinopsida > Pinales > Pinaceae > Pinus > Pinus taeda. Next base: position 131,318 of record APFE031308418.1, on the reverse strand, counting down.
AATAAATTTTGATCATGATTTTCTGATTAAAATGCATTGTTGACAAATAGACCATTGAGTTAAATACATAGTTGCAAAATTGTGGTTCAGCGGCAGGATTGTGCGGTTTTTGTAGTTAAAATCTTGAACATACAGTTAAGTATACACAACTATGCATTTTTATTATGAACAAATAACCAATCCAATCTTCAAATTGATCAATACCTCTTCTAGAAAAATGAGCAAATTCCTACTTGTTTTATTGATGCAGTAAACAAATTTTATTAAAAAGGCAATTTTTTTTTTTTTGAAAACATATAGCCTTCATAGTAGGCTGTAGAATGAACCCCTCTACTCAATAATAAAAATAAATACACCCTATCATCCATGAAAATGAAACTTTAGAGCCAACACTACTAATATTGCAATGGATCATTGATAAAACCAGATGTGGAAAAGAAACTAGTAACTTTGACCCTCAGTGAACTGTAATTCAAAACATGAGTGCTAAAACCTAAATGAAAGTGAGATGTGGTGCATGCACCAATGAAGTTCCAATGATAAGCAAAAGCAGAATTCCAAGTGGAGATTTGATATTATCACTTACGAATTTCATCTCTTCAAGTTGTGCTTGGCATCAATGATTATATAGGAATCTCCTTCTAGCATGATGGTGATGTTATGGCATGTGTCCAAAGTTAGACTTGTGTCCAGGGATTCCATCTTGACTGATATATTAATATCTATGCCTCTGAAGCCCGGGAATAGGAGAATTATCTTTCCTGTATCATATCTTGTGGATTTTTTGTCAATACAGGGTACCACATGTTGCATAAAAAAAACATGTGCACCACTGCAATTTCTCTATTTTTTTTGGATTTTTCTACAGGTCTGCCAAAGCAACGGAAGATATACGAATTCTATGGATATTCCACCCCCTTTACAGGAAAAATGGATTTTCTCCTTCCATCATGGCCGCAACTATCTGTGCATTAAATTCTAAATCCATTTTTTCTCACGTAATTTGGAAAATGGGGCTCCAGAGAATCTTGAATTTCTCTTAATCGGTTATGAATTTGATAAAATTATTCCTGGGTTTTATAATCAACCCTGTTCTAAGAAAAACCCACATTTTATTTTTTTGAAATTCATTTTTATTTGTCCATAAATCGCGTTTTAAAACTGATGTTTTTAAGTTGTTGCGTTGGACAAGAAAGTATCATGGATGGATGGATGGCTTCTTGTTTAAAGATCGCAATGAAGCATACATTTATCCAACCACTATAGAGGATCTTTTCTAGCCTCTATCAATGCTGAAATATAATTTCGAGTAGTGGATCCCTCTTCATCATCCAGAGATCTTGAAAATTCACAGTTCTCCATGACTAGAACCAGGGAGTCTTCATCATCGAATTTATTGTGATCAACAAGGAAATTCCAGCCAAAAGGGATCGAACCGTGATTTCTGTCCCCATGATCTCAACAAATCGATAATGATGCCAACAAATTGCTAAAAAATAGTTTGCGATGGTTGTTTTCTTATCCAAGTTTGTACCCTTGGATATTTAAAACAGTAGCCACACCAAGCTCCCATCGCCATGAAGATCTCCACAAGTTCTGGAGCTCTCGATAAACAAATCTCGATAAACAGGTGTGATTTCCTTTGGCTTCCAGCAGTCTTGATGCTTCAATTCCTTGCTACAGATTAAAGCATCAAATTCATAAGGTAGTATATTTCCAGAGTTTCATCAACTGTCAATGCAGTTGATAGCAAAAGACCCACAAATCTTGCTGCTATTGCATCACAATGCTCAAATTTGATTATCTTTTGAATGATTTCCAACATACGGGAAGATACATTACCACTGTGATCGTAGCAGCACACAACAAAATGCCTCCCCTTCTTGTTAGATCAAGGCTGATTGTGATCATGCTAGGCCTAAAATCAAAGTTCTTTTTAATTAGCTCCACATATCGGCTACGAAGTGCCCCGTGAATTACCCTAAGATGCATAGTCCCAAATTTAAAGATTGTTAAGTACACCTTTGGATTATAAATCCTTGTGAAATTGACCATACCCACAATGCATCAAGTGATCCTACAGCTAAGTCTCGTGGATGGGTCAGATTAGGTTAGGCTTCAAAAACTAGCCATTTCTGCAGCTGTGTGCATTCAAAGCAAGTTATTATTATTATTATTATTATTATGAACTTTGAATTTAGATTCGAAGCTAACACAAAAATATTTTTTCTTTACAACTCACATGAAAACCTAAATTGTCAATTTCTTTTGGAAAAAAAAAAGGATTGATATTTTTTATTTAAAAATCTACATTTTCCTTATTAAAAACATGATTTTTTTTTTTTAATGAAAATCTAACTTTATATATATATATATATATATAATTAATTAAAATCAAAACATGAATTTTTTTATTGAAACTATTTCGTGATGTTTAATGAAAATGCAAGAAAAATAATTAAAATTCTAAAATATTTTAAAGTGTAAAAGATTAGAAAAAATGCAATCAAGAACTCTTAAAAAAGATGTAATCAAGCTTGATTTTTTTCCCTAATTTTATCTACTTGGATATATATATATTATATATATATATATTATTAATATATATATATATATATATATATATATATATATATAATATATATTTGTGTGTGTGTGTGTGTGTATGTGTGTGTGTTTAATTTTTAAGTATATGAATGTTTCCAATAGAGCCATTTATGGATTAGACTTTCTAGATTGTTCATATCCAAATTTGCAAAATGTACTTGATTGTGCATGAGGACATGAAAAATCGTCTTAACCTTTAGATTTGCCACAAAGATCTCTTGAAGAATAGATGAATGTCGTGGCGCAATTGTGTTTCGATACCATTCCTCAATGTAGTTCTTGTGCTCCAAAGAATGTTTGATCTGCATTCTAGATCCTTCATCCATAAATGGTTAATATAGATTTTTTTTTTAATTTTTTATAAAAATGATATGTAGCTAAATGATTCATGCATCTAGAAAAAAACTAAAAAATGAACTCTAGACTGAAAGCTAGTTCCTATGCACACTTCCTCGGCAACGACGCCAAAATGTTGAGGCAAATTAATTACTTATCATTTAATTGTCAACCCGAGGGTTTCGAAGAACTTGCGAAGCATGTGTGCACTATATATGTTAGAAATTAACTTTCAATTTAGATCAATTTAACTACAAAACCAAATAATGAAAAACCAAATTCACCTATTCTAATTCAACACTCAATTCAAAGGAAATTATAGTACAACGCGCGTAATTGAAATCTTAATATTTCATCTTGTAGGATTTGAAAAGCACACCACTCTTTCAGAAATGAAAGCAAAGACAATCATTCTTAACCTCTCACACAGGAAAAGATATGAAAACAAATAAAAACAAATGCTCTTAACTTCTAGATAGAAAACAAATAAAAACAATCACTCTTAACCTCTCACATAGGAAAAGATATGAAAGCAAATAAAAACGAATGCTCTTAACTTCTAGGTATAAAGAAAATAAAGACAATCACTCTTAACCTCTCACAAAGGAAAAGATATGAAAGAAAAAAATCTTAATATATGAAAGTAATAAATCTTAATCTATGAAAAACAATAAATCTCACACATTGTAGGTGGCCAATCCAAAAGCATGAGAGATGGCAAGTTGAGAGGTTCCAAATGTAAGCATAACCAAATCAAGGTGAACATCACTCATGAGCATGGTGCCAAATCCAAATTCTATATTCAAAACATGAGCATTTCCCCAACTTTACACATGCCTTCCAAAGGAGAAGGCTCTCCTATTTATACAAAAACATAAGAAGCTACTTCATTAATGGAGGTCCATTATTCTTTCCCTAGATCTCTAGAAAATCTCATAGAGTTACAACTCAAATAGGTAATGATGAGACACATACTCTTTGACCTTTATCCAAATCTTCTTCCATATCTTGAAGATAATTCGAATTTGAGCATTTGAGGCCACATAAGGGTGCCTTGGAAGCTTCCAAATGACCTACACATGTCATGAAACTCAAGCCACTTTTAAGTATTAGAAAGTATATGTCATTTTTCTAAGTTTTTACCATTTAATTCATTTATAATACTAGAAATCATTAACTTTTGGAAAACACAAAGGTAACCCATATAATTATGAAAATGGAGGCTAATGAAAGGTTATATTTTATGGAGTAGTGACATGTGAGTGGAATGGTGGTGATAAAGGTGAAAGTGGATGATATTTTGATTAACATTTTGGAGACTCTACAAACTTCTCCTTTAAAGGGTACTTCTTCCGGCAACAAGGGTGTAAATGTGCAATACTTCGCATCTTTTGATTATTTTACAGGTTTGGCAGTTGATTTCATCGGTAGGATGTATGGTGGTAGGGGTGATAAAAATACTACGTTCCCTTCCTCCGTGTGTATCTCCTCCACTTCTTCATTGTTGTCTTTGTCTGGCTTGGGGTTTTGCTGAGGTTTAGTTGGTTTCTTATCTTGTTTCTTCTTGCATCTCACTTCCTTATCTAGATTCTTTCTCGGGGATCTCCTCTATTTATGTAGTGATTCTACTGCAGATGTTGCTATTGCGGGCATCTGAGCTGATGTTGGGGGTGTACCAGTAGTTGCTGCGGCGACTGCTTCCATGCCTCCTTGTATGCCTCTTTCGTCGAATATACACACAAATTCTTCAGTTGATAGAACGTTCATGCATAAATTCTCTACAATTTCTACGCACTATGAACACTTGATCTCTCAATTTAGTAAAACTCTTAATCTGGGTGGGAGGTGACTTATTTATAAAAATTCTGAAATTCGAACCCCATCATTATATTTGATTTTTTCCAGAGTGCATTCAGATTTTCTCATTAATGACATATCTATCCTTAGATTTTTCCAATCTGTCCTCATAAATGCAAGTTTAAGTGTATTTTTCCCTTTTGACTATCATATTTCTTATTTCCAGTGAACTTTGACACATTCCACACTGTAGCACACATCTTGTCTTCTATCACAAATCTTACGAACTTCGACATACTCCATACTGTAGTGAAGTAACTTCCTATGTCGAAGCTCTCTATAGCGTAGTTTATAGTCCAATGCCCACTTTCAACTACATGTGGCACTAAGAATTTTCTTCTTTCTTCTTTAGGCTGAAGCTGTAGGGATAGGTCTGTCCATTTACAACTTCAATCTATTGACATTTACTCTTCCTTGAATCAAATCTACATTTATCTTAGCTAACTGAACTGCGCCTCCATCAATAGTATACTCAATAACATATGGGTCTAACCAATTCATTTTGAATTTTCCTAGAACTTCACAAACTTACTATCATAGAGGAGAACAAGGTCTCCTACTTGGAACTTTTATGCTTAATACGTCTATCATGCCAAGCCTTTTCTCTTTATTTTTCTACTTGCTGATGGAATCCTACTATAAATCTATCTTTTTCCAAAGAAACCAGCTGTGACATTCTTTTCTCCATTATGTCAGGGTCTACCATATTTGTAAAAGTTGCAATCCTTAAGCTAGGGACAATGTATTTCATGGGCATCACAACTTCTTGCCCATAAACCAACTTGAAGGGTGTATGACCTATCAACTTCTTTCATGTTGTTCTATAAGCCCATAATACTGCTGGAATTCTAAGCTTCCAGTCATCTTTGTTTACATTGTATACCTTAGTCAATGAATTCTCCAAAATCTTATTGAATGATTCCACAGTTCCATTGGCGTCAGGATGATAAGGAGTACTTTTTGGTGATAAAATCGAAAATCCTCAACCAATGTTTCAATAGTCTTGTTCAGGAAATGTGAACCTTGGTCATTCATCAAGATCTTTGGACACCCAAATATAGAGAGCATGTATTCAAAAATGAACTTCATAGTAGTCTTTGTGCTGAAATCCCTTACTGGTTTTTCTTCGGCCCATCTTGTCAAATAATCAATTGCAGTAATTATGTACCTCACACCAGTCCTCTTCCCAGGTGGATTGATAGGTCCAACAAAATCAATGGCCCATTTACCGAAATCCTACAATGTAACCTGTGGTACTAGTGGCATCTCAACTCTTCTTGAAGGTTTTCTTGTTCTTTGGCACACATCACAAGGTCTGCAATACTCCTTTTCATCTTTGTGTAGTATAGGCCACCACAATCCCACTCCTAAAATCTTCTGCGAAATAGATTTTCCTACACAATGTCCACCAGCTATGCCTTCATGAGCCTCTATTAGGATTATTTTCCTTTCATGTTCAGGAACATACCTGCACAGTATCTCATCTAGTCCCATCTTATATAAGTGTCTTGTTACCAATGAAAAAATAGTTGGCTTCACCACTAATTTTTTCTTCTACTTCGTATTATATTTTAAAGGAGCCATTCCTGTGTTCAAAAACTGAATAATGTCTGAAAAATGATCATTTGCAACTTGGATTGCAAATAACTGTGCATCAGGGAGATTATCTTTTATGTTGGTTGGTTCTTCACCTGTTTCCAATCATGACAAATGGTTAGGTACTACATTAAGTATTCCTAGCTTAAAAATAATTTCAAATTCATATTCTTGGAACAACAATGACCATATGCAGATATTCCCTCCTAAAACAAGCTTATTAACTAAATAATTTAATGCAAAATGATCTGTAAACATCTTGAAATATGATCCCAAAAAATAATGTCTAAACTTCTACAAGGCATATACCATTTCCAATCCTTCCGTTTCCGTGGTTGTGTAATTCTTCTCTGCCTTAGATAGTTTCCTACTTGCAAAAGATATAGGATGCTAAATTTCTCTTGTACTGGGTTGTGCTAGTACCACTCCCAAAGCTATACAAGAAGCATCCACATGTACATGAAATTCCTTATTCCAATCATGGAATACTAGTATAGGATCAATGACCATCTTTTCCTTCAATATGTCGAGGCTCTTTTGACGTTCTTCATCCCATTGAAAAGTGACATCTTTCTTCAACAATTTTTCAATAGGTGTAGTAATCTGTGCGTATCCTTTGATAAAATTTATGTAATATCCTGTATGTCCCAATATAGTGCAAAGTTGTCTTATTGTCTTCAGTGGAGGTAAGTTCACAGTGATAGCAATTTTTGCGGGGTCCATCATCAATCCTTGCTTGCAAATAATATGACCCAACAATATACCAAAAGGTACACAAAATATGCACTTCTTTAAGTTCAAGGAGATATAGTATTGTCTACATGTATCAAGCGTAAGTCTTAAACTTCCAGTATACTTGCTTAACAACCCAAATAATGTCCAACCATCAAAGTATACCTCTAGAAACTTGTGGGTACATTATGTGAAATTATTCAATCCAAAAGGCATTACTGTGTATTGGTATGAACCCCATTCTGTAGCACAGGTGGTCTTATGTCGATCTTCAGGTGCAATTATAATCTGATGATATCCTAAAATCCATTTGTCGATGAATAAAATTCCTGACCTCCTACATGGTATAATACTTCATCTATAAAAGGGGTAGGGAAAGGATCATGTAGGCATGCATCATCTAGCTTTCTCAAATCAACAAAAATCTTGATTTCTCCTTAATTTTTCTTTTCTTGTACCACCATAGGAATTACCCATTCTAATTCTTCCACAGGTTTAATGACTCATGTTTCTATTATCTTATCCAACTCAACTTTTACTTTCTCCTTATATTTTGGATTCAATCTGTAATGTCTTTGTTTTAGTGGCTTCACATCAGGCTTAAGGGGAATCTTCATAACTCCTAAATCTCCTACTATACACTTCATTTCTAAAAACTTAGTGGGAAACAACTCCTGATATTCATGAAGAAATTATGTCATTTTGCTGATTACTTCTTTATCCCATTAATCTCATATAGTTGCAAACTTCGGTTCCTCTTCTAATCCTATAATTACCTTCATTGTATTTACTATAGGTTTTAAACCCGTACAAAAATTACCTACATACGAATTTTAAAACACAAAAAATAAACAATGCAAGAGCATAACACATAAAACACATATACACAAAGATTTTCCCTTGGATCCCAAAACCGGGACTACCAGCTTGATTTTTCATTATATCCCTTTCAATGTTACAATACATATTTATACATGCCAAAGCATCCAATACCATGGACCAAAAACCATTGCGTCCAAAACCATGGAACGAAAACCATAGGTAGGTCCGCCTAACCTAATATAGGGTCCAATTTTTTTTTTTCCT
>APFE031308418.1:102354-123084 GCA_000404065.3 Pinus taeda | reverse complement strand
TCGAAAGGAGAGAGCCCTCTCCGATTGCAGGTGGGCTAGAACCTGCAATCAGAAGATTGGTTTGTGGTTACCTCGGCCGTATCCCTATTAGGAGCCTAGGGACAACCTGATGATAACACTTTCCACAGGGGGCCACAGGAGAGATTAGTCATTTTTCCAGCCTTGAAACACTCATTGTTTCTCTACACGAAGAGAACTTCAGAGCTAACAGATTTTGTCAATGCATCTGCAGTATGCTTCAAAGCCACCTTTACCAGCAACACCTTTTTGTCTTCTATCATATCCCTCACAAAGTGATACTGAAAATCAATGTGCTTTGTCTTTGAATGATAAGCAGGGTTCTTTGCTAAGAAAATTTCACTTTGCCTGTCACAGTCTATCCTTATAGCTCCCTGTACTAACCCCTCACTTGAACACAATCTCTGCAACCAAACTACTTCCTTGCTTGCATGAGTGGCTGTCATGTATTCTACCTCTGTAGTTGATAGTGCCACTACAGATTGTTTCTTACTCATCCAACTGACTGCACCTCCAAATAGGTTAAACACATACCCACTTGTAGATCCTCTCTGATCCAAATCTCCAGCCCAGTTTGCATCAACAAAGCCACGGATATCCAAAATTCTGTGCAATCTTGGTCTTCCTTGGTAGCACAAACCATAATCACTAGTGCCACGCAAATGCCTGGAAACCCACTTCATTGTTGTCCAATGCTCCTTTCCTGGTTTTGACATAAACCTGCTCAATACTCCCACTACATGTGAAATGTCTAATCTAGTACATACCATTGCATACATCAGGCTACTGACTGCACTTGCATATGGAACACGGGACATATCCTCTTCCTCTTCTTGTGTCTTGGGACACTGTTCAGCAGATAGCTTTACAGCTATAGCAATAGGAATCTTCACTGGTTTACTATCCTGCATATTAAACCTCTACAGTATTGTCTCTACATACTTCCTCTGGTTTAACCAGAGCTTCCTATTTTCCCGATCTCTTTTAATTTCCATGCCCAAAATATAGTTTTCAGCACCAAGATCTTTCATGTTGAATTTGGAGGACAATTGGGTCTTCAAATCCTAGATAATTTCTTTGTCATTTCCAACCAGCAATATATTATCCACATACAAGACCAGATAAATAACACGGTCATCAATTAATTTAAAATACGCATAGTGATCTGCTTTACTTCTAGTGAAGCCAATTCCCTGTATAAATGTATCAAATTTCTGATACCACATCCTTGGTGACTGTTTTAACCCATACAGAGACTTTTTTAACTTGCATACCAATTCTTTTTTGCCCTTCACCGCAAAGCCTTTAGGTTGCTTCATGTAGATCTCCTCTTCCAGATCCCGTGAAGAAATGTTGTCTTCACATCCATCTGTTCTACTTCAAAATCAAAAGCGGCAACAAAAGATAAAAGTAATCTAATAGAAGTTACCTTGGCAACAGGAGAAACAATATCACCAAAATTAATTCTCGGCACCTGGGAATAGCCTTTTTCCACCAACCAAGCTTTGTATTTCTCCACCTTTCCTTCTTCATTTGTCTTCTTCTTGAACACCCGTTTGCTGCGAATGCGTTTCCTTCCAGCCAACAACTCCACCAGATCCCAAGCCTCATTTTTGTGCAAAGATGCCATTTCATCAACCATGGCCTCTTCCAGAGTTTTTCCATCCCTGAATCTACTGCTTCCTTAACAGTTCTGGGAACCTCATTAGTAATAGATAAGCAAAATTGAACAAAAATCAATGGAAATACCTTTGGCTGCCCTCTTCCGTGAACTGATCTTCTTACAAACCAGAGTTTGTGGCTCCTCATCTTCTGATCCTCCTCTGTTGTAGAGCTGATTCTTCCTCATTTAGCTCAAACTCATCTTCTTAGGTTCCTTGGTTGGAATCAATGTTAAATAACAATCTTTCACCTCTCTGAACACCACATCTTGGTTTTACAAACTTCCTTGTGCTGGTTCCAGCTATAACCCTTTAAACCATCCTTATACCCAATAAAGATGCACTTTTCAGATTTACTATCCAACTTGGTTTGTTTCTCCTTTGGGACATGTACATATGCATCACATTCAAATACCCTCAGATGTGAAAGAGAGGGTTTCTTACCAGTCCATACCTCTTGTGGAGTCTTATCATCCAATGCTAATGAAGGTGATCTGTTGACCAAGTAACATGTTGTCTACATTGCCTCTGCCTAGAATTCTTGTCCTAACCTGATACCACTGAGCATGCTTCTTTCCCTTTCTATCAACGTCTTATTCATTCTTTTTGCAACTCCATTTTGCTGAGGTGTATATGGAGTAGTCTTCTGCTGTGCTATATCACACTTCTTATAGAATTTTTCAAATTCCTTACTGCAAAACTCTCCATCATTATCTATCCTCAACACCTTTATTATTTTCTCTGTCTGGTTTTCCACCAGATCCTTAAATTATTTAAACTTGTCAAAGACTTCAGGTTTCTTTTTAACAAAATATATCCTTGTATTCCTTGAGAATTCATCTATAAATGATACGTAGTACATAGACTTACCCAGTGATAGTACATAGACTCAGAACTTTGCTGCAATTCCAAAATTCAGACAAACCTAGATCATGATATATAACAAATAGAATAGAGACAAAACATCAGATCTAGTCTCAACCAATATCAGATCATTCAAGAATAAGTCATTTCAAGTCTCATGATTCCTGATCCAAAATTGAACTCAAGGTGCACATGAATATTTTAGATGCAGTCCGAAACACAACCTTGCAACATAAAATATACTTCAGATAGAAGTATTTCTTAGAATCTTATTGCTTGCTCCTTGGCCTAATGATATTCTCCTCCTTATATACTCTTAGGCCTTTCTCAATACCTTGGACCAAAACCACTTAAGACCAATATCTTGGACCAAATACCTAGGGTCAATACCTTGGATCAAAATACCTTGGACCAAAAACTTGGTTTTCCAACATGTACTCACTTTTCCTCCTGTGAAAGTGTGTGTATATGTTATACGCTACTTTTTTTTTGTTAACCCGCATGTATACGCTTCTTGGACAAAGTGAGCTAGCGTATACCTCTCTTTCTTCATTCTTTGGAGTCTGATCTGTAATCCTTTGCTATTGACCTGCTGCACTGTGAATTGTCATCTGAGTGAGTTTCCATCAAGGACAACACCTGTATCATAATGCCAACAATTCCCCCTTTGGACTTGATGGCAAAAACAACACCAAGACACTCCCCCCCTTTGAAATCAAGGGCAAAGGACGAACCAAGATATTCTCTCCTTTTGACATACATTATGTTGTCCATGCTCCCGTTGAGTACATGCTGAATTCTTTGATTGAGCCCCCCTTTGTACATGTTGAGATGCACTGAAACCATCCATGCTCCCCTTGAGCACATGAAGAGTCTGCAAAAATATTCTCCAAAAGAATAACATGACTCTATATTTCAACTATGTGAGTATGACCTTCCTATCACCAATGACTTATACATACATCCATCTCCCAACTAAGTGGGGATATACCAAATTTGACTCATCCACCCAACCAAGTGGGGATATACCAATTGTTTATACATGATAGAAAAAATAAATATTACATCATCCACCCCATGCAAAGTGGGGATACAAATTACATCATTTGTCCAAGAGGACTCATTCAAATGAGAAGACATATCACACCCTAGACTTTTACATGACTTAAGCAACAAATGGTATAAATATCTTAAGCCATAGCTGGACTCAACAACCATAATGCCAACAATGTTGAATGTATGTGAAGGCTAATGCTCCCCTAAACCTGTGCTACCTGTGCATTGTTAACAAGTCAATGATCTAGGAATCTTTTTCAATCAAATAAAAAATTAATGAACAAAGCATGTTGATAGACAGTAATCATCAACATCAGAAATAACACCCATATCAGAGCCCACACCACTGTTTTTCCTGTTTGAAAAAAGATACACGCTCCTTGACCCATAGAAACCCACGTGTGTACACGACTATACTTCATGAAACATGTGTATAATAACCTTTCTATGAAAAAGTTGGATTTAACAGCAGGATGATGCAACAACTACTCCCAGCTTTTGTCTAAGATATTCAAATGTTTCTCTGGGTAGTGGTATAGTGAATATATCAGCAACCTGTTCTTTGGAGGGAACATACTCCAATTTTACCTTTTGTTCAAGCACTTGTTCACATAGAAAATGGTACTTGATGGGTATGTGCTTGGTCTTGGAGTGCATGACTAGATTCTTTAAAATATTGATTGCACTTGTATTATCACATAGAATGGAGATAGGTGGAGTACATGTAATATGAATGTATTGCAAAGTTTGCATCATCCAAAGTAGTTGTGTGCAGAAAGATGCAACAACCACATATTTTGCTTCAGCTGTAGATAAAGAAATTGAACTTTGTTTCTTGCTGAACCAAGACACTAACCTAGAACCCATATAGATTGCACCACCACTAGTGCTTTTTCTATCATCAACACTTCCTGCCCAATCTGCATCTGTATATGCATGAAGAGTAAGATCTGTATCTCTAGGATACCATAAACCAAAGTCCTGAATTCCTTGAAGATATTTGAAAATTATTTTGACTGCCTGAAGGTGTGGTTCCTTTGGATTTTCTTGGAATCTTCCAACTATTCCTACTGCATGCATGATGTCAGGTCGAGTACCTGTTAGATAAAGCAGATTGTCAATCATGGATCTGTAAGTTGGTTGATGTACTGTTGCTGATTCATCATTTGAGCTTAGAATACATCCTGTTACCATTGGGTATATACAGGTTTAGAATCTTCCATTCTGTACCTTTTCAAGATCTGTTTGAGATATTTGGTTTGTGATAGAGAAATACCATCTCTAGTTTGTTGAACTTGTAGACCAATAAAATAGGTAAGGTCACCAAGCAAGGACGTTTCAAATTCTTGCAGCATTATTGAAGCAAAATTCTAACTCATGGATTCTTCATTTCCACCAAAAAAGATATCATCAACGTAAACAATAATAATTAGCAATTTATCGGTTTCAATTTTTGTATATAGATTGTTATTTGCAGAACCTTTTGTAAAACCTTGTTGGTGTAGATATTTGTCAAGGTGGTAATACCAGGCCCTTGGAGCCTATTTCAGACCCATAGAGAGCTTTTTTGAGTCTGCATATAAAGTTTTTCATCATTTTCAAAGAATGAATCCTTCTGGTTGTTCAATATAAACTTCTTCTTCTAAATATACCATTAAGGAAGGTTGATTTTACATCCATTTGGTATACTTTGAATTTTCTAAGCTAGAAAGTGTTGGAAAATAATAGTGAGAGGAGGGGGGGGGGGGGGTGAATCAGTATTAGCAATTTAACAATTTTTTCATTTCCATAAACAAATTGATATACACTACTTTTGTTAATTAAACCTGTGTATATACACAACTGCATTTAGAGAAAACCGCGTATATCTTGCAGACTTCTACTTTAGTTAGTTGATCTTAATCTGTGTATCAGAACCATAAAACAGTAATCAAGTGCAGTAAACAGTACAGGAAATCACACATATGAACACAAGATATAAGGTGGAAACCCAATGTGGGTGAAAACCACCTGTTGCAATTCGTCTCTATCTTCCTTTAATTAGAAACTTTTTTTACAATATTTTTGTACTGGTGCAGTCGTATACCAGTACGTAGGTTTCTACCTACAGAAGGCTACAACCTTCTCTCATTCTCTAGCTTCTCCTGGAAGGGAGCTACAACCTCCTTAGCTCTTGTACTAGCTGATGTACTAGTACGTAGGTGCCGATCTATAGAAGGCTACTACCTTCTTATTTTTTTCTTCTAGGGACCACATTTCATAAATTTTCAGACTAGATCCATTAATAACATCAATCAAACATCAAATATATCGGCATCAACCAATATTCTTTGCACCAACCAGAACTGAATCAACCAATCACTTCTTTGAATGCTATAACCAGAATATAGTAACAGTAACCAGAAACCAATCCTAAACCCAGAACACTGCAACAGTAAAAAAAAGTAGCTAAAACATATTTTATGAGACGTAAGCTACTTCAGTATGTAGAACCTCCGTGCATACACTGATATATTAAGGTAAACCTGTGTATACGCCATTTTGAATTACCGAACCAGCGTGTATACGCGCCTTTACCCTTTTACCCTTTTCAACTATTCAGACATCAGTTATACCCTGATCATCAGATTTATAGATCAAGTCATGTGCCAAATATAAGAGATCAAAATTACACAAAGATACTTCTCTTCAATCCTTAAGATCTTGACCCAACAATAGAACTTATCCTTCTTCTAGCGCTCACGTTCCTCCTTGATTCAAATCCAGCTATGCACCATAACCCAATGACCAATATTCTAGATCTTGCACTTCATAAGATATTCAATCCTTGAGTGTCTTTGCCTAATGATCTCCTTCCCCTTTTATAGTCTTAGGCCTTACTCAATACCATGGTCCAAAACCACTTAGGACCAATACCTGGGTCCAAATACCTGGGTTCAACACTTCAGACGAGATACCATGGTCCAAAACCATAGGTCCAAATACCAAGGACCAAAAACCAAGTTTTCCAAACTGTACGTGCTTTTCTATGCATGAAAGTGCGTGTATACGCATACGCACCTTTTGGTCTGTGAATCTACGTGTATACACGACTTGGTCAACAGGAACCTGCATATTCCTCCTTTTTCTTTATTGTGAGAGCCTATGAGCCTAAACTGTCATCTGAGTGATTTGCCAAGTGAGTTGCCATCAAGGACAATACCTGTACCATAGTGCCAAGCCTGTGTCATAATGCCAACAATCTCCTCCTTTGGACTTGATGGAAACCCCAAGTCACTCTCCCCCTTTGTCATCAAGGGCAAAGGATTATGGCCCCCCTGAGTACATGCTGAAATATCTGCTCTACTGAAGTGTGTTGTTCATGCTCCCCCTAACTATAAGCAAGGTCTGCAAAAAGATGTTCTACAAGAAGAACATGACTCTATACATCATAAATGACCTTCCTATCACCAAAGACTCATACATACATCCATCTCCCAACCAAGTGGGGATATACCAATATTGACTCATCCACCCAACCAAGTGGGGATACACTAAAAGTTTATACATGATAAAACAAGAACATTACATCATCCATCCCAGGAATAGTGGGGAAACAAGATAGGCCGTTACATGACCTTGATAATAAAAGAAATACATGACATAGAGAATAAATATCTAAGACAAGACTATGATAGCCATCAACAACTATCATCAACAACATCTGTCAATCACCATCCGAACCATCAACTATGATCTCCCTTTGCACCTGTTCCACCTGAATAAAAAACAGCTGTGAGGTTGTACCGAGATCTTCTAAGATAATGCCAACAATGCATTATTAGAAGTATATGCTCCCCCTGAACTTGTGCCAGATGGTCTTTGTCAAACCCATATTAGACTCTTTTCATCCTGAGTCTGGCCCACTGCTTTTCTTCAAACCAACTTATACACGACTGTATCCACAGAAACTAGCGTATGTATGCGGATTCTCTTCATGAAACTCGCATACAGCCACAGATAAGTGTCAACAGCAAGATGATGCATCAACTACTCCCAGCTTCTGTCTGAGATATTCAATTGTCTCCCTGGGCAGTGGTTTGGTGAATATATCAGCAACCTGTTCCTTTGAGGGAACATACTCCAATTTGACCTTTTGTTCAAGCACTTTTTCCCAAAGAAAATCATATTTGATAGGTATGTGCTTAGTCTTTGAATGCATGACTGGATTCCTTGAGATACTGATTGCACTTGTATTATCACATAAAATGGAGATAGGTGGAGTACAAGTGATTTGAATGTCTTGCAATGTTTACATCATCCAAAGGAGTTGTGTGCATCAAGATGCAGTAGCCACATATTCTACTTCAGCTGTAGATAAAGAAATTGAACTTTGTTTCTTGCTGAACCAAGATACTAATCTAGAACCCATAAAGAATGCACCACCACTAGTGTTTTTTCTGTCATTCATGCTTCCTGCCTAATCTGCGTTTGTATATGCATGAAGTGTGAGATCTGTATCTCTAGGATACCATAAGCCATAGTTTTGTGTTCCTTGAAGATATCTGGAAATCCTTTTAACTGCCTGAAGGTGTGCTTCTTTTGGATTTGCCTGGAATCTTCCAACTATTCCTACTGCATGCATGATGTCTGGTTAGGTACCTGTCAGATAGAGCAAACTACCAATCATGGATCTATAGGTTGGTTGATGTACTACTGTTGATTCATCTTTTGCACTAAGGCTACATCCTATTACCATAGGGGTACATACTGGTTTCGAATATGTTTCGAATCTTCCATGCCATATTTCTTCAAGATCTGCTTGAGGTACTTGGTTTGTGATAGAAAGATATCGTCTTTGTTTTGTTGGACTTGTAAACCAAGAAAATATGTGAGCTCACCAAGTAGGGACATTTCAAATTCTTTCCGCATCACTAAAGCAAAGTTTTGACTCATGGCTTATTATCAATGGTGCTAAAGAAAAGTATTAGCAATTTATCATTGTCAATTTTTATATATAGATTGCTATCTGCTGATCCTTTTGAAAAACCTTGTTGATGTAGGTATTTGTCCAGATGATAATACCAAACCCTTGGAGCCTGTTTAAGACCATAGAGAGCCTTTCTGATTCTGCATACAAGTTTTCGATCATTTCCAAGGATAAATCCATCTGGTTTCTCAATATACACTTCTTCTTCTAAGTCTCCATTTAGAAAGGTAGATTTCACATCCATTTGATATACTTTGAACTTCTGAAAGCTAGAAAGAGCAAGGAACATTCTTATGGCTTCAAGTCTAGCAACTAGTGCAAAAGTTTCTTCAAAGTCTATACCTTGTTGTTGAGCATACCCTTTAAAAACAAGTCTGGCCTTGTTTCTAATAACATCTCCATTTTCATTCAACTTATTTTTTAATATCCATTTGGTCCCTATGACATTCTTATCATTACAAAAGTTTCTTCAAAGTCTATACCTTGTTGTTGAGCATACCCTTTAAAAACAAGTCTGGCCTTGTTTCTAATAACATCTCCATTTTCATTCAACTTATTTTTTAATATCCATTTGGTCCCTATGACATTCTTATCATTAGGTCTAGGAACCAATTCCCAAGTGTTATTCTTTTCACTCTGCTCAAGTTCCTCATTCATGGCCTTGACCCAACATTCATCTTTACATGCCTCACTTATATTTCGTGGTTCAACGGAGGAGAGCAATGCTAGATAGCTTGAAGCTTCTGTAATAGTTCTTCTTGTTTGTACACCTGCCTCTTTTTGCCCTAAAATTTGAGTCTCTGGACGGTTCTTCTGGACATACCTGGATGGAGTCTTTTCTTCTCCCCTTGTTTGTTCTTATGGTGCCTCATAAGTTTCTTCTTCAGCATTAGTATGATTTGATGTTGAAGGATAATCCTCATCATCTTCAAAATCTTCAGTTTTTATTTGCTTTGGATTGTTGTCTATTTCATCAATCACCACATCAATACTTTCAACAATTTTTCCAAATCTTTTATTGTAACACTTATATCCTTTACTTCAGGAAGAGTATCCAAGGAGAATGCCTTCATCTGCTCTAGGTTCAAACTTGCCAAGCTTTTCATCAGTCCTTTTGATGTAACATTTGCTTCCAAAAACTTTGAAGTATTTTACAGTAGGAGTCTTACCATACCAAAGTTCATGAGGAGTTTGAGTTCTGTTTACTTAGACGTTTGTTTTGTTAAGAATAGTAACGACAGCAAATGCAACTTCACCCCAGAAGGTTGCAGGAGTTCCAAACTCATCAAGCATAGCACGAGCCATTTGTTGAATTGTTATATTCATCCTTTCCACCGCTCCATTTTGCTGAGGAGTCCTTGTAGTAGAGAATTCCCTTCTTATTCCATGTTCTTCACAAAAGTCGAAAAACTCATCCGAAGTAAATTCCTCTCCTCGATCAGACTTGAGGCATTTGATTCTGCGATCTAATTAATTTTCAACCAAGGCTTTGAAAGCTTTGATCTTTTCAAAACCTTCATCTTTATGCTTAAGAAGTCCTATCCAACACATCCTGGAAAAGTCGTCAATGAACAATATAAAGTAATCTTCTCCACAAGGTGACTTTTTCCTTGATGGACCACATCAATCAGTATGGAAACGTTCAAGTGGCTTACTAGCTGATCCTTCCTTCTCAGGGAAATGTGTTCAGGTTTGCTTACCAAACTGACATGATTTGCATATTGTATTGTCTGGAATTCTGATGTCAGGAAGATCGCGAACAACCTGATATTTTCATGCTTTCCTTATCTGAGGGAAGCTTAGATGCCCCAATCTTCTGTGCCATAGCCAGTGTTCATCATTTTTGCTTAGATAGCATTGTTGTTGTCCTCCCTTGAGTATGTATAAATTATTTGGAGTTCTTATGCCTTTGATCACCGTTTCTCCTGTATCAAGCTCACAAACAATACATCCATTTGAATCGAAATACTACCTCATTTCCTTGATCACACATTTGACTAACACTCAATAGATTATGCTTTAAGCCATCAACATACATAACATTTCCAACTTTGACCTTTTCTTTTAAAAGAATAGAGCCTTTACCTTTTATGAGAGCAGGGGTGTCATTTCCTAATGAGACCTTCCTTTCCTTTTTTAAGGCACTATATGACTAAAAATTTTCTTTATCACCTGTCATATGTTTCGAGCATCCACTATCGATGTACCACTGATTTTCCTGTTCTTCCGCATATAAGGCTATACCACATATTTTTGGTTGTGATTATTTCTTTCTCCATGTTTTGGAACCCAATGAAGCTTGCTCCTTCTGAGATGTTCGCTAAAACTTACTCTTGCATTCAGAATCTTCATGGCCGAAGTTGTTACAAATAGAGAATTCTATTTCATTTTCAAGAGCAGGAAAGTTATTGTAGGTCTTCTTCATGATCCCAGTCACACTCCTTTGATTTCGTGATTCTCTAGTCATGATGGTCTTGTAAGCAACACATTGAGCAGCTTTGTGCCCAAAGTTATGACATGAGAAACATTGGCCATTAAAGAAATTCCTGCGATTATCAAATCTACCGACCATGAGATTGTAGTTTCCATTGGCATTCATTCTTGAGGAAAATTGAGAATGATTTACCTACGGTTGGTTGTAGCTTTTGTTCATCTTTGAAGTAGATTGACCCCGATTTACCTGGTGATCTGCTTTATGCCTTTGCTGACAGTTGTCAACCTGTTCACTTCTCCTTGCTGCTTCAAGATAACATTTGGAAGTGGATGGCTTCTATGCTTGAGATGCTTCTTAAGTATATCCAAGACCTGTCTTGATTAGAGGAGAACGCTGTGCTTTGATAATCTCATATAATGTTTCAAATCCTTTGGCAAATCTAAGATTAAGAGCTTTTGTTTTCTCAATATCTTTCTAAGTCCCACAATTTCACATTCTAACTTTTCATTGTGTTTTTCCCTTTCAGCAAGTTGGAATGTCAGAGTATCTATAATCATACTCTTTTCTTCTAAAAAAATTTTAAGTTTAAAAATTTCTTCATAGAGACCATCTTCATCTATAGCATCCAAGAAATCATCATCTTCAAAAGCCATCAAAAGTCTATAACCATTACCTTGTTCATCTTCATCACTATTTGAAAGTCCATCACTATCTTCATGTGTATAATAGCTCTTCTTACTTATGTTCTGTATTTTGTTCCATTTAACTGGTTCCTTACCTTTATCAAGCTTATCTTTATGAGGAGATTTGGTTGCATAGCGACTGACTCTTCCACAAGCAAAACATTTGAAAGGTAGCTTACCTTTGAATCTTCCAAAACCCTGTTGAAGGTTCTTGACAAAGTTTGATTCTTCCTCTCCTTCTGACGTATGTCCTGACTCATTATATTCTCCTTTTCCTGAAGCTTTTAATGTGGCTTCTATCATGTCTGATGGACCCCCTTTTCTCATTTCGAAAGCAGTTAGGATTTTGTGAAGCTGTGACATGGTAATACTCTGAAGATTCTGCTTTTCTTCTATGGCAGAAACTTTTGATTCAAAATTAGAAGACAAAGATATTAGAACATTTTTAACTACAGTAACTTCTTTTATCTCTTCACCCAAGTTTTTCATGTGATTAACAATCTCATCTATTCGTAAGAAATAATTAGCCACACTTTAATCATTTTGCATTCTGAGAGTTTCATTTTGAATTTTGAGAGATTGTAGTTTTGCACATTTTACCTGATCGTCTCCTTCATAGCTTAGAATGATCTTGTCCCATATTTCGTTGGCAGTTTTGAGCTGCATAACCTTGATGAATTCTGATTGAGATAGACTCCCCAATAGAGTATTGACAGCCTTTGCATTTGTTTCATACTGATTTTTACCAGCCATATCTGTAGGAGTTGCTGAAGGAAATGCGTATCCTCCTTCCATGATATCCCACACTTATGTACCAAGAGATTGAAGATAGGTTGTGGATCTTACTTTCCAATATATGAAGTTGTTTCCATCAAAGATTGGTGGCTTGATGGATGCCTCTTTTTCGTAGTTGCTCATGATGATAGATCTTCCTTCAAGCTATCAAGCTTCTTCTAAAGGACTTGCTCTGATTCTAATTGTTGGAAGTAATATTGAGAGGGGGGGGGGGGGGTGGTGAATCAGTATTACCAATTTAACAATTTTTTCACTTCCATAAACAAATTGATATACGCTACTTCTGTTAATTAAACCTGTGTATATACATAACTGCGTTTAGAGAAAACCATGTATATCTTGCAGACTTCTAATTTAGTTAGTTGATCTTAATTTGTGCATTAGAACCATAAAATAGTAATCAAGTGCAGTAAACAGTACAGGAAATCACACACATGAACATAAGATATAAGGTGGAAATCCAATGTGGGTGAAAACCACCTGCTGCAATTCATCCCTATCTTCCTTTAATTAGAAACTTCTTTTTACAATATTTTTTGTACTGGTGCAGTCTTATACCAGTACGCAGGCTTCTACCTACAGAAGGCTACAACCTTCTCTCATTCTCTAGCTTCTCCTAGAAGGGAGCTACAATCCCCTTAGCTCTACTATTTGATGTACTAGTACGTAGTTGTTGACATATAGAAGGCTACTGCCTTTTTTTTTTTTCTTCCAGGGACCACGTTTCATAAATTTTCAGACTGGATCCATTAATGACATCAGTCAAACATCAAATATATTAGCATCAACCAATCTCCTTTGCACCAACCAAAAATTAATCAACCAATCACTTCTCTTAATGCTGCAACCAGAATACAGTCACAGTAACCAGAAACCAATCATGAACCCATAACATTGCAACAATAAACAGAAGTAGCTAACCATATTTTATAAGACGTATGCTACTTCAATATGTAGAACCTACGTGCATATGCTGATATATTAAGGAAAACCAGCATATACGCCGTTTTGAATTACCGAACCAGCCTATATACGCGCCTTTGCTACGCGGAACCTGCATATAGATCTATAAAAGATAATTTACCCTTTTCAACTATGCAGACATCAATTATACCTAGATCATCAGATTTATAGATCAAGTCATGTGCCAAATATAAGAGATCAAAATCACACAAAGATACTTCTCTTCAAGCCTTAAGATCTTGACCCAGCAATAGAACTTATCCTTCTTCTAGCGCTCAGGTTCCTCCTTGATTCAGATCCAGCTATGCACCATAACCAATGACTAGTATTCTAGATCTTGCACTTCATAAGACATTCAATCTTTGAGTGCCTTTGCCTAATGATCTCCTTCCCCTTTTATAGTCTTAGGCCTTACTCAATAACATGGTCCAAAACCACTTAGGACCAATACCTAGGTCCAAATACCTGGGTTCAACACTACGGATGAGATACCATGGTCCAAAACCATAGGTCCAAATACCAAGGACCAAAAACCAAGTTTTCCAAACTATACACGCTTTTCTGTGCATGAAAGTGCGTGTATACGCATACATGCCTTTTGGTCTGTGAATTCGTGCGTATACACGACTTGGTCAATGGGAACCTGTGTATTCCTCCTTTTCCTTTATTCCGAGAGCCTGTGAGCCTGAACTGTCATCTGAGTGATTTTCCAAGTGAGTTGCCATCAAGGACAATACCTATGCCATAGTGCCAAGCCTGTGTCATAATGCCAACAATACCAGGCCCTTGGAGCCTGTTTCAGACCATTGAGAGCCTTTTTGAGTCTGCATACAAGTTTTTCATCATTTCGAAGAATGAATCCTTCCAGATGTTCAATATAAACTTCTTCTTCTAAATATACGTTAAGGAAGGTTGATTTTACATCCACTTGGTATAATTTGAATTTCTAAAAGCTAGAAAGAGCAAGAAACATCCTTATGGCTTCAAGTCTGGCAACGGGTGCAAAGGTTTCTTCAAAATCTATACCTTCTTGTTGAGCATACTGTTAGGCCCCTATACTACTAGTGTAACCCCTTATTGTTATTAGTACAACCCACTTATTATATTGATGTACCCATGTAGTGCCCATATTGTTACTATTGTGCCCCATAGAAGCCCACTATTGTTATTATTGTGCCCTTACATTATTATTGTTATGTCGGCTCTAATTATGTTATGAACCCTTAGACTCCTATATATAGAAAGGAGGTATTTTCATTTGTATCATTGAAGAATTGCTCATTTATGTAATGTAAAGGAGGTTTTCCCCTCAAAGAGGCTGAATTCTAAGGTGTGGATCTATCTTTTCTATCTTTCTTGAAGCTGGTTTCATAACATTTGGTATCAGAGCTTTGGATTCTAGGGTTTCACTGCTCCAAACAGGTCATCATGGAATTTTCGCTATAATGTTTTTTTTGCGACGTTTTAGTGGCTAAAAAAGAACCCATTTGAGAAGAAATTGCGTGGAAGCTCGGGTCCGAATTTCAGAGCTTTTTGTGCTATATTTGCGGAGATATAATATGAGGGAGTTGGTCTTTTTGCAGACTCTTGAATTACATTCCAAACAGGTGACTTGGGGAAAATCGCCATAACTTTCTCGCTGAGCATCAGAATTAAATTTGGTA
This sequence comes from Pinus taeda, assembly GCA_000404065.3. Lineage (NCBI taxonomy): Eukaryota > Viridiplantae > Streptophyta > Pinopsida > Pinales > Pinaceae > Pinus > Pinus taeda. Next base: position 107,977 of record APFE031308418.1, on the reverse strand, counting down.
AGAAGGTACAGAAAGAGGACAGATTGTAGTTTCTTGTATATATTTTTTAGTGCAAAAAGTTGAAAGAGTGACACGTGGAACTTCATACAAGTTCACTCTTCTAGAAAGGTCTATAATCAGGTCATCTTGGAAGATTGCGCATAACTCTCTCTTGGATAATCCAATTTCATTCAGACTAGTGGCATTGGAAAGAGAACGCATAGTGCTACTATAGGTTGAAATTTTAGAACTTAAAGATCCGAAAGTACAGAGTTACAATCATTTCAAGATCGAGCTCCTACAATCAAGAAAAAGCAAGATGTAGAAGTTTGATGGTAAGGATCTGGTTAATTGGATACTTCAGGTGGAGAAATATTTTGATCTACATGGTGTACCACTATTACAAAAGGTATGTATTGCATCTTCATATTTAGAACCAGATCGATTTTTATGGTATGAAGGGCTTTGTTCTCGTAAACAACTTATTACATGGTCAATTTTCACGGAGGAAATGATAGCACATTATGAGGATACAAAGAGCAACACCTTCTTTAGAGCAACACCACAACAATTGGAAAGAGTAAAAGGGCTTTGTGACATAGTGGAAAGAAAAATTATGGAAACCAGGAAGCATACCCCTCACAACTATAAATATGGAAGTCTTTTTTCTTGTAGCCTTCCACAACCTATAAGAGTTACACCACAACAATTGGAAGAAAAAAGAGAAAAAGGGATTTGTTACAATTGTGATAGAAAATCCATTAAAGGTCATAAGTGTGCTGAGAAGAAATTATTTTACATAGAATATGAAGAGGAGGAAGAAAAGGATCAAGAAACATCAAAAGAAGAGGATATACGCTAGGACCCCACCCCAGAGAAAGAAGAAATGAATCAGACCGTATCTTGTAAAGCATTGGCAATAATTACCACTCTTCAAACTCTCAAGATAGAAGGACATATCATGAAGAAAAAGGTGAACGAAGTGAAAGATCAAATTGAGAAAGAAGAAATGAATCCAACCATATCTTATAATTCATTGGTCGAAATTACCACTCCTCAAACTATCAAGATAAAAGGACATATCAAGAAGAAAAATGTTCAAGAAGTGAAAGATCACATCGAGCATCAAGAAATGAATCTGACCATATCTTGTAAAGGATTGGAAGAAATTACCACTCCCAAAACTCTAGAGATAGAAGGACATATCAAGAAGAAAAAGGTTCAAGCAGTGAAAGATCACATCGAGCATCAACAACAAGTTCTCCAACTTTTAAAGGATAAGGCCACTTTGGTGCAAAATCAAATGAAACAACAGGTAGATCAACATCATAGTGAAAAATGTTTTGGTGTAGGTGATTGGGCATTTTTACTGCTACGTCTCAAGCAAGATATTTATGAGAAGGAAATGTTGGCAATACTATATGCACTTAAAAAATGACGACCTTACCGAATGGGAAGACTCTTCAAGGAAAAAATGGATCATGATAGTCTTAAATACTTTTTAGAACAACTATTATCTTTAGAAGAACAGAAAAAATGTGTCACAAATATGTTGGGTTATGACTTTGACTTCATCTATAGAAAATGGAAGAAAAATTTTGTTGCAGATGCACTCTCAAGAAAGGATGAGGATTTGGAAGCATTGTTTTGTGCTATTTCTATTATCCAACTAGATTGGATAAACGAATCAAGGGATGAATGGAAGAAGATGAAGAATTACGACCACTTATTCAAAAGTTGCAAAAGATCCCAATTCAAACAATATTGCCAGAAATTGAAGAGGAAGGAAAAATCATATTGGAACCTGGAGCAGTCACAGAAACAAGAACCCGACAGCTACGAAATCGATCAATTTCAGAGTATCTCATCAAGTGGAAGAACTTACCCGTTAAAGATTCCACATGGGAGGACAAGAATTTTATACAAAAGCATTAAGAACTACTCAAGCGTTGAGGTCAACGCTTTTTGAAGGAGAGGGGCGTGTTAGGCCCCTATACTACTAGTGTGACCCCTTATTGTTATTAGTACAACCCACTTATTATATTGATGTACCCATGTAGTGACCATATTGTTACTATTGTGCCACATAGAAGCCCACTATTGTTATTATTGTGCCCTTACATTATTATTGTTATGTCGGCTCTGATTGTGTTATGACCCCTTAGACTCCTATATATAGAAATGAGGTCTTTTCATTTGTATCATCCAAGAATTGTTCATTTATGTAATGTAAAGGAGGTTCCCCCTCAAAGAAGCTGAATTTTAAGGCGTTGATCTATCTTTTTTATCTTTTCTTGAGCTGGTTTCATAACAATCTTCTTCTACATAACTTAAGTAAAGATGATCACAAAGAGACTTGGGTATTGATCTTTATCTGATCCTTCTTCTCCTCAACTCTCAGACAATACTTAGAAACAAAAATAATGCAACCTCCAATCATGTCCATGGGCCATCTAGTGAGGGAATTAAGCAAATTAGAAATTTAGAAAACATAATTTTATTAATCAAATAATGTTATAATATGCATAAATAGGTTCTTAGTATAAAGAAGATATCTTGATAACACAATGAATATGGTTGAGAAAATGCTTCAACTAAAACACTAAATTATAACTTATTTTAAATTCTTATTATTAATAAATATAAGAAACGATTAATATATGAGTTAAATACAATACATTAAAAAACAAATAAACAAACACCTAACATTTTTACCATAAACATTCATACCCTCTTTACCATGGAGATTTTTAATTTATAAATAGGTTTTGTTACAGTACAATAAGTCAACACCATGGCTTATTAATAGAGCTACCCAAAAAACCATAACTCATGTTTATCTTACACATTGATATGGCATTTTCTTCTAATTAGTCAATTTAATTAAAAAAGCATAACTATTTTTGAGATATATTTCAACCTGTTATTTTTACTCCCATTATAAGTATTTTAAAATATTCCATATAAATTAAATCCCTATCTTTCACCTAATAATTATTGATAATTAAATTAAAATTCTTAAAATCCTATTCCAAAATATACATATTTATCAACTTAAATAATTATAAAAAACCTCATTTTCTCCTAAATAATTATTCCGACCAGTACTCTTCCATTGGGCAACCAAGCAAATAATATTCAAAGCCTGCAGCAACCCAGCAAAGCCTATTCCAAACCTGGTGATTTTATACCATTTCCTGCTGACCTGTGGGATGGGCGGCATCCAGCGAATTAACAAGGTGCGAATGCTATGAAAGGAATATGGACGCTTACTTTTTCGAGGCTACTGCAGAAACATGGAATGTTCCTTTGGTAAGGCCGCATGAGCTATTGAATTTCGGCAAATTCTATTTCCAACTCCACTGCATTATAAATGCAGTCTGACATGCAAGGGGAATAGGGGTTGCCTTGCTGCTAACATGCTAAAGTCAACTTTGAAAGAAATATAAATGCAAGGCAACCCCTATTCCCCTTGCATGTCAGACTGCATTTATAATGCAGTGGAGTTGGAAATAGGATTTGCGTTGAATTTCTACCTTGCATCGCTTTGATCCGTGATATTAAAACTGAAATGACAGTAATTATTCCGACCAGTACTCTTCCATTGGGCAACCAAGCAAATAATATTCAAAGCCTGCAGCAACCAAGCAAAGCCTATTCCAAACCTGGTGATTTTATACCATTTCCTGCTGACCTGTGGGATGGGCGGCATCCAGCGAATTAACAAGGTGCGAATGCTATGAAAGGAATATGGACGCTTACTTTTTCGAGGCTACTGCAGAAACATGGAATGTTCCCTTGGTACGGCCGCATGAGCCATTGAATTTCTACCTTGCATCGCTTTCATCCGTGATATTAAAACTGAAATGACAGTAAATAAGTTGAGATATCAAATCTCAAGTGATCATGACTGAAAACATGTGGAATGTTTTTATTGGTTTGTAATAAATAAAAGATGATCACATGACTGAACATGTAGAATGTTTTTATTGGGTTTTAAGAAATAAAAGATGATCACACTACTGAACATGTAGAATGTTCTGATTGGTTTTTAATAAATAGAATATGTTAGAAGGGTTTAATGAAGTGAGATTTGTAATTTTTTGGGTTTAACATGAAAATATATTAATAACAATAAATTATTTTAATGTTAATCATAAATAAAATATTTAAATTTTTATTTTAGTAATATTTGTTATAAATATAAAAAAATAATTAAAAAAAGAATATTTGTTTTGTATATCCATATTATAAGAAAGATTGCACTTTCTTTCACTATAAAAAAAAATGTGTAACTCTTCATATCATTGTTTAAGATAGAAATTGATATAATATTATATATATATATTATATATATATATATATAATTATATATATATATATATATATATATTATATAAAAATGTCAAGATAAATAAATAATTAATATAAATTAAATAAGATTTAAAATTAATAATTATTTAGAGAATATCATATTGAAAGAGTTTTTAGGATGAAACTATGTGAAGATTTTATATCCACTCTCCTCTCTTTACCTTTTATCTTCTCTTTGGTGCTCTCTCCCTACCCCGCTAACTCCCCTTTCCTTTATAATAATCTTTAGCTTAAAATAGTCTATGATTATATTCAATTTATGCATATTTTATTTTCAATAACAATTAAAATTTGAAACTTTTCTTTTTACAAGAAAGTTTTTCATTTTATTACTTATTTCCTTCATTTTTCGTATCTAAAATTCTTTCTTACCTCTTACATTATTAGAATTTAACCTCAATTTTCTTTTTAATCTAACCTCCTTCTTAATTTTAATTAATTAATTATTTAAATCTCTTGATTTTACCTTTTCTCTTAATAACTAATTATTTAATCCTATATACTCCTTAATTTCCTTTTAATTATCTTTTCTTTTTATTACATAATTATTTATTTAAATTTGTTTGGTTTATTTTTACTTTTAATAGCTAATTGTTTCATGTATTTAGTCATTCTCAATGAGTTAAATCCCCACTTGTTCTTCTAATTTATTTTTAACTACTAGTTTTATTATTTTAATATTATTCTTTAACGGGTATTTTATTATTTTAATATTATTATTTAACAACTAATTCTGTAACTTATTTTTATAAAAGAATCCACATTTATGATCATTCAATTCTCAGATATGATGGGTGGAGAGTCCAACCAAAATGTTTCATGTACCTCTTTTAGTGTGAAAAGGGATCCCCAAAAACCTCTTTTAGAGTGAAAAGAGATCTATCTTTGAGCTTGGTACATCGGGATAGATAAATATATAATATTGAAAAAGCAATTAAAAGTTAAAAAATCATTAGGAATGTCTAAATAAATGCATGGTATTTAAAAATATGTTTTAGATACAATATTTCTTTATGTTCCTTCAATAAAATACTTCAATATCATTCATATATATAACAATTGAATGTAAAGAAATTATTATAGTTAAAATATCTCAAGTGCATGTTACTCAATATGGTGAGGAAAATAGAGATTTCTAAATATTTCCATACTTAACATAGAGTTGACATATAACACGCTCACAGACATACCTAAACAATTCAATAAGTGTTTCTTTTACACTTCAAAAAAAATTGACCCTCTAAACATATTATAAATTGCAAATAAAATA